>CM035172.1:135148371-135398700 GCA_020205615.1 Panax quinquefolius | reverse complement strand
ACCCAGATTTTTATCGATAAAGATTTAAATTTTGTTGAAATAATTTTTAATATTATGGTGTGAATTTAAGATAATATTATAGTTGTGGGTAGTATTTATAAATTTTGCAAAGTATGCAGTGGTTATATTATATTCGATTGGTGGGGAATATTAGGTTTAGCGGGGAATATTAAATACAATGGCTCAATCATTGGTGGACCTGGCGAAATTATTAATCGGATTGAAAAAACACAAAATATTTTATTGAAATAACGGCGGAAGTTTTACTGTATTCTTGTTGAACTACTTTCATTAGTAAAAAAAGTGCGATGTCGATAAGTGTGGTTGCGTAAAGTAGCACTTGGTATTGATTATTGATGCTTATGTGAGAATTCTTAGTTTGATTCCATTATTATTCGATTAATAATATGAATTATTATAGCGATAATGACGTTTTATTTTATTAAATATTATTAACGTAATAAAAGCGAAACATCTTTATATAAAATAGAATACTTTATTAAAGTTATTACATAAATAGAATATATTATATTTTATTATGCATAGTGTTGCGTAGTGTTTTTTCGCATAGTGTTTTGCGTAGTATTGCGTAGTGTTTGCATAGTAAAATGTTTTTATATAAATAGAATATATTATATTTTATTTAAAAGATTTTTCTTTAAATATGAATGGTCAGATTAAAGTAAATCAATACAGATAATTTCATGGATTAATTCTTATGCATTCCATTTTCTATAAATAAGCTTCGTTTCTTCATTATTTTCTTACGAATTCATTGAAACTCTAGAAGAGAGAAATTATAGAGAGAAGGTATAGAGAAAATTATAGAAAGAAGAAGAGTGATACTATTACTTCTTTTTGACCGTTCTTACATATTAGGTTCTTTTATGGTAAGGGGTGTTATTCTTTCTTCTTAGAAGAGAACTTACATTATTCCATTCACTTTATTATTATTGGAATAACACTTTCGTAAAAGTGGCATACCTATACATAACTTTGTATATGGCATACCTATACTTGGTGAAATCCTTATATTATTCCATTGCTTATTATTTACATTGGAATAACTTTTGTATCTGTGATTTACCTATACTTGGTGACATTCTTCATTATTACATTTGGAACATCACATGCATGTGTTTTACAGGACTGGTTAAAATTTTTTATTATTACATTTGGAACATCACATGCATGTGTTTTACAGGGACTGGTTAAAATCTTTATCATTACATTGGAATATCCTATCATGTGTTTTTACATGGGATCAGTTCCATCTTTATTATTACATTGGAACATCACATGGATGTGAATTTCACGACTGGTTCAAGTTATTATTATTACTGTTGGAATAACACATACATCACAGATCTGCATGCATGGTGATTTCTTTTGTTATTCCATTCTTTATTATACCCAGTTGGTTAAAACTTTGACTTCTATACTCCATGAAATTAGTAGAATATCCTTGATATTTGCGTTTCATCGATATCTTTTCATGGAAATATTCTTGATCATTATTGAATTTTACTCTTCTGCAAAGCGATGTATCATGTTGACAATTTGGGCGTTAATAATTCATGGATTAAATAATTCTTGAACTTGTTTTATTGAATTATTATGTCATTGTCATCATCCTCATGTTATATTATGTTATCTTTGGCTTTACGTGCATAGATGAACTTAGTATGATTATGACCGAGGATCATTCGGTATAATCATGACTTGATATAAATGATGTGACAAAAGTCCTCGGTGGCACATGTAATGCGGTGATGGATAGTTTTTGGTATGATTATGACCGGGGGTGATTCGGTATAGTCATGACCATTGATAATTTGATGAAAATCCTTGGCCAAGTAGTGCGGGGATGATTAGATGTGGTGGTTTATTATTAAAATTTGAGTCTCGTGATAAAATTGATGAAAACCTTTTAAAACCTAAAAGATAGTAGACTTTATTCTCTACTTGACTCTTTTAATGGATTACTTATTCATTGCCCGGATTAAACTGGTTGTCTATTGTATTTTATCGGTTTAACATTGTTGAAGGTAATGATAATTTATTACGCATTATCTTGGTCATAATATTTCTTCTTGGGCTAGTTGAGCTCACCCTTTCTTTTTCTTTATTCTCTTGAAATGAGAACATAAATTTGAGACGAGTCGGGGAGCAAGTAATGGTCGGAAGGATAGCATTAGTAGTCCTCACTATTACATTGAAATAGTGTGATAATAGTTGTAATGAGGACTCCTTTTTGAGTTTGTATAATATCTAGTAGAATAATATTTGTATTGAAACTCACGGTTTATATAAATATTATTACATTTACTGCAGTTATATTAGTAAGTTGTATTTGAATTTATGTACCATGTATAGTGGCGACTTCGAGATGGGTGATGTATACCTAATTTTGGGGCGTCGCGGTTAATATCGAGCTTAGGGATATGATCCTGGCTAAGATGTGAGAATAAAGACTTAGGAGGGAGAATGAAATTCCTTGTTAGTATGACCTACTAAATTTATTTGGTATTTAATTGGTCGATCGGAATATAAAGATAATATGTTACATGTCGAATTAACCTTATTTTGTGGCGATGTTTGAAAATGGCATCAGAGAATGTTGAGAATAGCATGGAGCCACGAGTGAGAGCTGTTGATTCTCCGGGATCGATAATCGGGACAATAATGCGACGAGGATGGCGATAATCCTCCTGTAAACAACAACGAATCGATTGATGAATGAATGATGCGTTTAAAGGTTTTAGAATTCATGCGACATCGGTGAAAAGCGACTCACATCAAAAGCGTGGGTGGAAACACGGAAAAAACTCTCGGTGGTCACCGCATTAAACAATTCGAGGAGTGGGACCACCGGGAGTTTAAGGGGAGGCAAAACCACTTGGCGGAAGCGTGGATAAGCAGATTACAGATATTTGATGTCTTGGGATGCTCAGAGGAGCAAAGGTTCCTTTGCTTACCTTTATGTTCTTGCGGAGGATGCGGATTCTTGGTGGGAATCGGTAAAAGCGTACTCGACTTATCTTGAAGATATCTTGGGAGAAGTTCGGGAGTTGTTCAGCGACAAATACTTTCCGAAAGTATTATGCCACATGAAAGGAGGTGGAGTTTATCAAGTTGGAACAAAACAATATGGCCAGGTGTGTCGCGATACGAGGCAAAATTTGCGGAGTTATCACGATTTAACGTCCCACGGTGGATAATGAAGAGAGATGGCGAATGTTTTTAAGAGGTTTGAAGCAGGAGATCGTCGACATCTTATTTCTCCGTAAAACGTATTTTTATTAGGATGTTGTAAATAGGGCTCGATTAGTGGAAGCGATAACGTCATCAGCCTTGACTAAAAGAGAAGCGGTAAGCAAAATTATAATACCGGTAGAGTAGTCGTGAGCGGTGACAACAAGCGTGGAGGAATCAGCGGGCGGATATGGTAACCACTTGGTGTGTCGGGGCCAAAATAATAAGAATGGACATTTCGAAAAAGGAGATTCAACAATGATGGAAAAGCGTCGGCACCTTTTTTTTCAAAGGAAGAAGAAAGACCACCGGTCGTATGCTTCAAACGGAGAGAGGACACATCGGTCCGGATTGCGCCATGTCGTCGTCAAGCATGTTATAATTGTGGAAGAGAAGGTCACTTAGCTCGATTTTGTCGTTTCAGAAAGACAAATTCAACTAGGATGGAGGCACAAAGGTGTCCCGAACAAACCAAAAGCCGATAGTTTAAGAGGCGTTTTTTTTCGTGACGAGGAACACGAATAAAATTATCACGGGTAAGTTAATCGTAAGCTCTTGCGAAGTCTATCACCGTGTTAGATACCAGATTCTACCCACTCTTTTATTTCACTGGTTGCATTCGGCGTTTAAATTTGACTCAGAAGAAGTTAAACTTTGACTTATTGGTTGAAACTTCGTTAGTAGGAACCTTCGTTCTACATTCTTATTTTTAAATCTTGTTTAATTCAAATAAACATTTTCACGTTACACATCGATCTTATCTTTTGAAAATATTTGCCTTTGATGTGATTTTGGAATCGATTGGTTAACTACTTCATCATGCTTTTTTACGTAAGGTTGTTGGCTTTTATATTTATAACAACCTTGTTACCGAATTAAAGTAACCAAATCCTAAAGTTAATCATTTGTCATATCAAGCCATAAGTAAAGAGCCCGAACCTTTAGTTGTTAACTTCCTTGTGTGGAATGGAATGCAAAGCCAGGACTTTACAGTAGTATGATCGTGAATGAAGATGGCAAGTTTATAGGTATCATTGTGAGGTCTTATCTAGGTTAAGGGATAGAAGTCACGATTGGTATCGATGTGACATACTATCCAAGTCTTAGATGAGAGTCGCAGTTTTGAATGATATTTCTATTATTAATAAATTTTCTAGCGTATTTATGAAGACTTCTTAACCTACTTAGAGCGTGAAATCCATCGAATTTTGTATTGACCCCGTCTGAAAACCCATTTCTTAAACCCTCGAAACAATTCTTGACTAAAATGAGCAGTTTACGTGGTTTATGATGAAAGTCATAATAAAAGCATTGGACTAATGAAAATCATGGGTATATGAAGTATTAGTAAGTTTTATGATGAGTTATATTTGGTTAGTATGTGAAAACATGAAAGTTTCTTAGAAATCACAAAGAGTTGAAAATCAGTTTTAGTGAAAAGCGTAACATGAAATTCAATTGACCATATCTCTATTATATTTTGAATTTTGAATGTGGTCAAATCCTAGAGTTAGATCTATGAGTTACCTAACTAATCCAAGTGGAATTCTTTGGAAAAGGTGTTGTGAATTTTTGTGTGGACTGATTTTAATAAAGAGGTGTGCAAAGGCAAAAAGAAAAAACTTACGCCATGATTTTAGAAAATTTCAATCACTTAAATTATGAGAAAAATTCTGGCCTTTTGGGACATGAAAGTATATGGTATAAAAGTACCTCCTGTCCAAAAAATGAGCTCATTCGACTTAAAATGAGCAAGTTATGACTATTTTAATATTTAGGTTTTTCATGAAAAATGCTATATAGCAGGAGTTCTATAACTCAGATGACCATGAAATTTAAACTGGAAGCTCACGTTAACATGTGTAAGGTCCTGTCAAGATTTGGGAATTTTGGAGTTAACTGGTTTTTATCCCTTTCGTTCTACACATCAAAAAAAAAACAAGGAGTGAGAAAATATTCAAATCTTACTTCATCCAACAAATATGAGAGTTTGAAGACTGGCGATAACTTAAGAGGGTTGTCTCGTGATTTGTCTAATTTCAATAAATTCGATTCTTTTAACCATAAAAGATAATGAATTCAAATAATTATATAAATATATATATATATATATATATTTATGAAGTATATATATACATATATATGTTATAGAGCGTTATATAGTCTTGATAGTTTTCTACAATTAAGGGGTAATTGTATGAGATTTATATGGTGATCATGTAGATCGGTATCATCCAAATTCGAATTAGTAGCTTAATTTTCATGGGAGGATTCATTATGTGATATTAATTGAAAAATCTCATGTAATATGATTGTATAATTAATTAATTTTCATGGTGGGGTTGGTTAAGGTTTTACTCATTATGCGGTTTTAGGCATAAAAATGAAACATAAATTTTGGTTTTCAACCCACTAAATCGCTTTACATATTTGTAAGACCAAAATTTTTAAATAAAAAGGAATTTCCTTTATTTATTATTTTGAAATAGTAAGGGTTGATTTGATTAATGTGGATAGTTAAGGGTTAAATCATAAATATTTCAAAATAAGCAAGTGGTTATAAAATATTCATTTTGTTAGGGGAATATTAGTTTGGTGGTGGAATATTAAATGCTGTCGAGAATATTAAATTGGAATATTGGAATATGCGTCTTTGTCGGGGAATATTAAATACCAAATGACATAATGTGTAATGCCCATATGAGCGATTGGATGGGAAAAGCGAAAAGTTTGGGTGGTTATAAATAACTTGGCGTAGTTATTCTGAATTAAGGCTGTTGGAATACCCGTTGGTTAAAATACGATGTCTGGCGTGGTTGCTTGCGATGGCATACGGTATTACGCGATGTTGTTGAATTATTGATTAAATGCGTAAGATGGCCTTTCTCGATAATTTTCCACGGTGAATTCTTTATTCAATATTTTATTTTATTGATTCGATAATTCTTTGCGTTGATATTTTATATTATTGTTGTTTGATAATTGTCGGCTGCCTGATATTTTCCATTATCGGATCAATAATTCATATTATTTGAATAATATTATTAGATAACATTATTGGCAATGTCTAGAAAGTTACATCTAAGGAGAGGTTTGGTCACTAATTGCGCGCCCGATGAGGAGAGATCCTTGTTGAAGCCCCTCTTTCACAGGAGCGACTGGTTTATCATAATTGTGATTACGTAATATTATTTGTGAATAATTAATTATTGATTCATATGATAAGAAATATTTATTTTATATGAATATAAATGATGGATTTATTTATGTGGTTATTAATGAAGGAATTAATGTTGAGGTGTTTTATCGATATTTTATCGGATTGGAGGTATTAAAAATTAAATCGGGGTTTTGAGATATATTGCGGGGTTATAATTTTTAATCAAGCCAGTTGGATTGTAGTAATTTTGGGTATGTTATACATACATAAGTTGAGTATATGTCCACAAATTTTGAGCGTTAAAATTTCACGAATGATTTGTTATGAATTTTAAGAGGTGTACGATTAGGAAATCGGGGTTATAATTGATTTTGGTGGAAAATTCTAGAATTGAGTGGGCCCCACTTGTGGTTGGTGAATAAATGTGCTGAATTTTATTTCAAATGTGGTGGGTGGCAATAGTAGCGAGTAAAAGCCATCGGTGGCGAGGTCGAAATGCTGCTTGGTGAAATTTAACATTTTCTATAAATAGAAATTTAAGTTAGAATTGAAAATCACACGAAACAAAGTTTTCTCTCTTCTCTCTCTATATTATTGAGCGTATTTTGTGAGTATTTAGATACTTTGAGAGTTCTTTGTTGATCTGAAGTTTCATTCGACATCACTTGAGCCTTTCCTTAGAAATCTTGATTCTTTGAGGTAAGGGATGTTATTTTTTTCTCAAATGATATTAATTCTTGATATCATTATGCTTTGAAATATTGGTTGGTACTTTTTATCAAATTTGGAACTTTTTCATGTCGGGAGTTACTATTCATGAGTTCTTATTCACGAGTTCTTATTCATGAGTTTCTTATTCACGATTTCTTATTCACGAGTCTTATTAAGTGAGGCGTGAAGATGTTTTTGTGGAATTTCTATCTTTTGGTGTGGATTCTTATTCACGTGTCTGGCCTTTATTCACGTATCTGACCTTTATTCACGAATCGGCCTTTATTCATAGAAAAATGAAAATTTTTCTTTTAAGTCCAAAATATCTATTTTGGATACTAGCTTTGATTGTATCCGTGTTTTGATCATTCTTGAATTTTACACTTATGATGATTATTTTTGAGGTATTTTTGGGCGTGGATAAAACCAATCTGAATCAGAATCCTTAATCCTTGTCATTTTGTTTCTTTGGATTCGTTCTTTAAAAATATTTTCATCATCCTCGGTCTTAAATGATGATATTATTGAATATCTTTGGCACGTAGTCTGAAGATGAATGATTTCTGAAGAATATCTTTGGCACATAGTGCAAGATGATGAATGATGTCTGATGAATATCTTTGTTTAAATGAACATGATTGGTGATGAATATCTTTGGCACTGTAGTGCAAAGATGAGCAGTGTTGAGATGAACATATTGGATTGATGAATATCTTTGGCACATGGTGCAAAGATGAATATTTGATTTGAGATGAATATTGATTGATGTTCTGAGGATAAAATATTGATGATGAATTTGTTAAATTCATAGATTATAGTAGATTTCATTCTCTACGTAACTCTTACATGAATTATTATTTAAATTGCGAATATTGATCTGAAACTTGTTGTCTATTGTATTATCAGATTTTTCCTGTTGGAGACTAACGATAATTTGTTGTATATTATCTTAGTCATAACATTCTTCTTTTGGGCTAGTTGAGCTCACCCTTTTCCTTGTTGTTCCATTTTTCTTCTCGGGGAGGCGAGAATGTAGCGAGTCTTAGTCGGGGTATGGAATGAAGGTTTTAAAAAGTTGTTTAGTAGTCCTCACCATTTTTGTAAAATAATGTATCAATAAATGTGATGAGGATTTATTTGAGTATAAATATTGTCTAGAAGATAATATTTGTATTTAAACTCACGATTTTATTGTTGTGATAATAAAGTTGTAGTTGTTTACATTATGCATGTATTTGGCGACTCGAGAATGGGTTGGATGGAATGGACCTATTTTGGGAATCAAATCATGATTGAATATCGAGCTTAGGGATATGATCTCTGGCGGAGATCGGGGAATAGAACTAGGAGGAGGCAGGTAAATCCTTATTAGTGTGTCTACTAAAGCTTATTTGTTAGTTGGTCGATTATATAGGGATATTATGTGGTATATTAATTTGTTTAATTAACCCTTTGTTTTATGGCGATGTTGAGAATGTCGGTGAGAATATTAATAGTGGAGTAAATGAGGCCGTGGAGATGCACATCTTTACCAGCGAGGAGAGCGTGCAACGTGGCAATGTTCCTCTGTGAATAACACCACCTGGCGAGATGATGAGCGAGGGGATGTTTAGAAGTTTTTGCGATTCATACAAAATCGAATGAGGAGACTTCGTGTTCAAAATCTGAGGAGGAATGATAGTAATTCACGGGTGGTCACGACCCGCAAGTTCGAAGTTGGGACCACGAGTGCAGGGAAAGCCGGATCCGATCATGGCGGAAACATGGGTCAAACAAATTACCAAGATATTCGATGTCTTGGGATGCGACGGAGAATGAAGGTTCCATTCGCTTTACTTTATGTTAAAGGTGAAAGCGAGACTCTTTGGTGGGAATCGTGAAGCGTACCCATCCATTTGCCTCGGCATGTCGTAGGAGAGCGTTTGAAAGCGATTCGATAACAAATACTTCCTGAAAGTATTAGTCGTATGAAGGAAGTGGAGTTTATTAGATTGGGCGAATAACATGGCGGTGTCCCGTCTGGCGAAGTTTGCGGAGTTATCGAGTTTTGCACCTTATTTGGTGGAGAATGAGGAGCGTTATGGCGGATGTTTACGAGAGGTTTGAAACCGGCGTACGTCGATATCTCATTTCTCGTAAATTTTCTCTCTATTCGGATGTTGTAAGCAGAGGCTCGATTGTTAGAAGCGAGATAACGATGCGTTCAACCGAGGACCATAACCGAGGATCATACCAAAGATAGCGATCATCGAATAACGATAACGGTGGAGAAAGAAGAATCTGAGAACAAAGGCGGTAACCACTCTGGTGGTAATCGTGGCCATGAAAATAGAAGAAGCGAGTTGGGAGGAGATTTTAAAAGAGGAGATTAACAGCGACCATGTGAAGGCGTCGGTAGCCAATGTGGCAACTGGTTCGAGGAGGAGAAAGACCATCGATGACAATATTCTAAAATCTGGGGAAGAGGGACATATCATTGGCCGCCTACAGCAAGGTTAAGGTATGCTATAATTGTGGAAAAAGAAGGACATATCGCTCGAGTTATGCGATATCGAAACCTAATCTGGTGAGGCGGTGACTCGAAAGGATGTCGAAAAAAGTCAAAGTCAGCGATTTACGGAAGGCGTTTGTCGTGGCCGGGTCAAAATCGAGGAACCCGACGAAGTTAGCACCAGGGTTAGTTAATTATAAATTCTTGCGAAGTTTATACCTTACTTGAATCTGGGTTCTACCCATTCTTTTATCTCTCTTGCTTGCGCTCAGCGTTTGAACTTGACTACGGAGAAATTAGACTTTGACCTATTTATGGAGACTCAGTTAGGAGAAACTTTCATTACATCCGTTGTTTAAAAAATCTTGTTTGATTCAAGTTGGCACCATTACCTTTTACAGTTGACCTTATCTCTTTAAAGATACTTGCTTTTGGGGATTGATTGGTTAACTACTCATCATTTTGAAATTGATTGCTTTTGTAAGGTTGTTAGTTTTTCATATTCTAAGCAACTTTGTTATTCGAACTCAAGCGATCGAACCATGGTAGTCAAACATTTTCATATCGAGCCATGAAGTCGTTCGTTTATTACGGATGTCAAGTTTTCTTAGTCCATATTATGGATTTGAATAAAGACACGTCGATTTGAATAATATTCTTGTTGTTATTGATTTTTCTGGCGTATTTCTGGAGAATTTATTGGCTTACTCCCAGTGATATTAAATTTTGTATCGACTTTGAACCCATCTGAAAACTCATTTCTAAAATCTCATATCGAATGGCTCTATTGAACTTGAGGAGTTAAAAATTCAACTATTGAATTTGATACATGAGCCTTTATCTTGTGACTTCCTTTGTGGAATTCACCTAAGCGAACTCTATATAGGGGCGTCATATTAGATGCGATAGTAAAGCGATAGGTGTCATTGTGACGTCTTATCGAAGATTGGGATATGAGTCGCGATTGAGAGGCAACCTAAATCGGTGTCGAAATCGTAGTTTTCTAGGTTTAGTTGGTTATTATCGGAGATTCGTTGAAGGATATTCTCGAATCGCTATTCCATTAACGTGGTGACTCGTAGAGATACAAAATTGAATGGAGCGAAGAATGTGGGAAGAGCTTGAAGAACTTCGAGAGAGACTCATTTCGGCATATGTTACGACCATACCATCCTGAAAAAGCGAGCGTGGTGGTGGCGTGTTGAGTAGAAGATCGTATCAAGTCTGAGTACAATATTGTCAAAGACTCATTTAGTATAATATACAAATAATAGAGATGGAGATGAAAACTCTAGGTACCTGCGTGATGATATCTGATGCGTGATGATATCTGAGTATAATCGACTTTAATCGATAAAGTTAAAATTTATTGAAGCTACACACTGGGATGATGAATTTGAAGAAGGAGGTGCGAAGTTGTTATTTTAAAAGCGAGAATCGGTGAGGTTAGGAAAGCTCGAACCTTGATTTATTAATCCATTGAAATTCTCGATCGAATAGGGCTGTGGCCTATAGACTCGTTTACCACCAAGTATAGCGTGTGTTCATAACGTTTTTCACGTGTCGATGTTACGTAAATATGTGGACAACCCGAAACACGTCATTGAGTTAGAACCGGACGAGATAGCAGAAGACTTAACGTCACGAGGAGGTACTGTCGAAGATTTTGTAGAGGAAAGAACATGACCTATATCTTAGGGTTATACCATAAGTTAAAGTTTTGTGGAGAAACCATCTTTATTGAGGAAATGACACGGGAGTTGGAAGCGAAAATGAAAGCGAGGTATCTTTATCTTTTGAAACACACGAGTCGTCGTCGTCAATTTCGAGAATGCGAAATTTCATAAGGAGGAGGTTGTAAGACCGAAATTTTTTAAATAAAAGGAATTTCCTTTATTTATTATTTTGAAATAGTAAGGGTTGATTTGATTAATGTGGATAGTTAAGGGTTAAATCATAAATATTTCAAAATAAGCGAGTGGTTATAAAATATTCATTTTGTTAGGGGAATATTAGGTTTGGTGGTGGAATATTAAATGCTGGAATATTCGTTTGGTGGTGGAATATTAAATCTTTGCCTGAGAATATTAAATGCGACCGTGTGTGTATGCCCATAACTTGAGCGATTGGATGAGAAAAAGCGACAAAGTTTGGGTGGTTATAAATAACGGCGTAGTTATTCTGAATTAAGGCTGTTGGAATACCCGGTGGTTAAAATCTGATGTCTGGCGTGGTTGCCTTTACGATGCACTGCGGTATTGCCGCAGTATTGTTGAATTATTGATTAAATGCGTAAATGGCCTTCTACTCAATAATTTTTACGATGAATTCTTGTTCAATATTTTATTTTATTGATTCGATAATTCTTTGCGTTGATATTTTATATTATTGTTGTTGATAATAATCACACTTGCAGATATTTCCCATTATCGGATCAATAATTCATATTATTTGAATAATATTATTAGATAACATTATTGGCGATGTCTAGAAAGTTACATCTAAGGAGAGGTTTGGTCACCTAATTGCGGCGCCCGATGAGGAGAGATCCTTATTGGAAAGCCCCTCTTCACAGGAGCGACTGGTTGTCGTAATTGTGATTACATAATATTATTTGTGAATAATTAATTATTGATTCATATGATAAGAAATATTTATTTTATATGAATATAAATGATGGATTTATTTATGTGGTTATTAATGAAGGAATTAATGTTGAGGTGTTTTATCGGTATTTTATCGGATTGGAGGTATTAAAAATTAAATCGGGGGTTTTGAGATATATTATGCGGGGTTATAATTTTTCAATCCAAATGGTTGGATTGTGGTAATTTTGGGTATATTATACATACATAAGTTGAGTATATGTCCACAAATTTTGAACAGTTAAAATTCACGAATGATTTGTTATGAATTTTAAGAGGTGTCGATTAGGGGAAATCGGGGTTATAATTGATTTTGGTGGAAAATTCTAGAATTGAGTGGGCCCCACTTGTGGTTGGTGAATAAATGTGCTGAATTTTATTTCAAATGTGGTGGGTGGCAATAGTAGCGAGTAAAAGCCATCGGTGGCGGTCGAAATCCTTGGGTAGAGCTAACATTTTCCTATAAATAGAAATTTAAGTTAGAATTGAAAATCACACGAGAAACAAAGTTTTCTCTCTTTCTCTCTATATTATTGGCGTATTTTGTGAGTATTTAGATACTTTGAGAGTTCTTTGTTGATCTGAAGTTTCATTCGGCATCACTTGAGCCTTTCCTTAGAAATCTTGATTCTTTGAGGTAAGGATGTTATTTTCTTCTCGAATGATATTAATTCTTGATATCATTATCTTTGAAATATTGGTTGGTACTTTTTTATCAAATTTGGAACTTTTTCATGTCGGGTTCTTATTCATGAGTTCTTATTCACGAGTTCTTATTCATGAGTTACTTATTCACGAGTTCTATTCACGAGTCTTATTAATGAAGCGTGAAGATGTTTTTTGTGGAATTTCTATCTTTTGGTGTAGATTCTATTCACGTATCACGGCTTTATTCACGTATCTGACCTTTATTCACGAATACTGCACTATTCATAGAAAAATGAAAATTTTCTTTTAATCCAAAATATCTATTTTGGATACTAGCTTTGATTGTATCCATGTTTTGATCATTCTTGAATTTTACACCACTTATGATTATTTTTGAGGTATTTTGGACGTGGATAAAACCAAATCTGAATCCTTAATCCTTGTCATTTTGTTTCCTTGGATTAGTTTCTTTAAAAATATTTTCATCATCCTCGGTCTTAAATGATGATATTATTGAATATCTTTGGCTTATGGTCAAAGATGAATGATTTCTGAAGAATATCTTTGGCTGTAATAGTGCAAAGATGAGCGGTGTTTAAATGAACATGGTGCATGGTGATGAATATCTTTGGCACGTAGTCTGAAGATGAGCAGTGTTGAGATGAACATGAGCAGATTGATGAATATCTTTGGCTGTAGTGCAAAGATGAATATTTGATTTGAGATGAATATTGATTGATGTTCTGGGGATAAAATATTGATGATGGATTTTATTAAATTCATAGATTATAGTAGATTTCATTCTCTACGTAACTCTTACATGAATTATTATTTATTGCTGAATATTGATCTGAAACTTGTTATACTATTGTATTCTATCATTTTTCCTGTTGGAGACTAACGATAATTTGTTGTATATTATCTTAGTCATAATAAGTATTATTCTTGGGCTAGTTGAGCTCACCTTTTCCTTGTTGTTCCATTTTCTTCTCGAGGAGGCGAGAATGTAGCGAAATCTAGTCGGGTATGGAATGAAGGTTTTAGAAAGGATTGTTTAGTAGTCCTCACCATTTTTGTAAAATAATGTATCAATAAATGTGATGAGGATTTATTTGAGTATAAATATTATCAGAAGATAATATTTGTATTTAAACTCACAGATTTTATTGTTGTGATAATAAAGTTGTAGTTGTTTACGTACCATGTATTTGGCGACTCAGAATAGGTTGGATGGAATGGACCTATTTTGGGGGCGTCACAACATACGTCTGAACCGTTGGTGCGATTTCGATTCTAATTTGATTCATTACTCACATTATAATAACTATCCCTCGAACTTAACTTTGAACTCGACAATTTCACTGCGTTTCTTAATTTTTAAAATCTTATTTTAAAGGATCTTATGAGGGATCTTATCACCCTCACCCGAAAAAATATATATATATATATACACACACACATAAAGATCAAAAAACATAACTATTTAAAAAGGCTTTAGTGTTTTGTTTAACAAACTTCATTGTGAGACCCCAGTTTTTATCAATAAAGATTTAAATTTTGTCGAAATAATATTATGGTGTGAATTTGAGATAATATTATAGTTGTGGGTAGTATTTATAAATTTTTCAAAGTATCTGAGTGGTTATATTATATTAGATTGGTGGGGAAATATTCGGTTTAGCGAGGGAATATTAATGCAATGGCTCAATCATTGGTGGACCCCACAATGAAATTATTGTGGATTGAGAAAATGACAAAAATATTTTATTGAAATAACGGCGGAAGTTTTACTGGTTGATCTTGTTGAACTACTCGGTAGTAAAAAATGCGATGTCGATAATGGTTGCGTAGTAGCCTGCGGTATTGATTATTGATGTTTATGTGAGAAGTCACTTCGGTTTGATTCCATTATTAATAGATTAATAATATGAATTATTATAGCGATAATGGCGTTTTGTTTTATTAAGATTATTAACGTAATAAAAGCGAAACATCTTTTATATAAAAGCAGAATACTTTATTAAAGTTATTACATAAATAGAATATATTATATTTTATTATGCGTAGTGTTGCGTAGTGTTTTGCATAGTATTTTGCATAGTGTTGCGTAGTATTTGCATAGTAAAATGTTTTTATATAAATAGAATATATGATATTTTATTTAAAAGATTTTGCTTTAAATATGAATGAAATCAGTTTAAAGTAAATCGATGCAGGGCCGTTCATGGATTAATTCTACATGCATTCTATTTTCCTATAAATAGAAGCTCATTCCTTCATTATTTTCTTACGAATTCAATTTGAACTCTAGAGAGAGAAATTATAGAGAAATATAGAGAAAATATATAGAGAAAAGAAGAAGAGTATTCTAATACTTCACTACTTTGATATCCGATGTCTTTTTTACTAGTAAGGGATATTATTTGTTGTACCGTAAGAAGTGTTATTCTTTCTTATTCATGAAGAGAACTTACATTATTCCATTCTTTATTATTACATTGGAATAACTTTTGTATCTGTGATATACCACATACTTGGTGAAATCCCTCTGTTATTCCATTCTTTATTATTACGATGGAATAACCTATATCTGTGACATACCCTATACATAATCTGTGTCGTGGTTTACCCTATACTTGGTGACATTCTTCATTATTACATTGGAACATCCCATGCGTGTGTTTTACAATGGGACTGGTTAAAATCTTTATTATTATTATGTTGGAACATCACATGCATGTGTTTTTTACAGGACACAGGTTAATCTTTATTATTATTATTGGAACATCACATGCATGTGTTTTTACTGCAGGACTGGTTCGATCTTTATCATTACATTGGAATATCCTATCTATGTGTTTTACAGGATGCGGTTCTATCTTTATTATTACATTTGGAACATCACATAGTTGATTGTGAATTTCACGACTGGTTTAGTTATTATTATTACATTGGAATAACTTTTGTCATCTGAAATCTGCATGCATGGTGGTTTCATTTGTTATTCCATTCTTTATTATACCCGGTTGGTTAAAACTTTGACTTATACTCCATGAAATTAGTAGAATATTCTTGATATTTGCGTTTCATCCAGTCTTTTCATGGAAATATTCTTCCGATCATTCTTGAATTTTACTCTACAAAAGCAATATCATGTTGACAATTTGGGCGTTAATAATTCATGGATAAATTAATTCTTGAACTTGTTTTATTGAATTATTATGTCATTGTCATCATCCTCATGTTATATTATGTTATCTTTTGGCTTACGTCGTAGATGAACTTAGTATGATTATGACCGAGGATCATTCGGTATAATCATGGCTTGATATAAATGATGTGACAAAAAGTCCTCGGTGGCTTGTAATGCGTTGATGGATAGTTTGTGGTATGATTATGACCGGGGGTGATTCGGTATAGTCGTGACCATTGATAATTTGATGAAAATCCTTGGCCAGGTAGTATGGGGATGATTAGATATTATGGTTTATTCATTAAAATTTGAGTCTACAATTTATATAATGATGATGAAAAACCTTTTAAATCATAAAAGATAGTAGATTTTATTTTACTACTTGACTCTTTTAATGGATTGCTTATTCAATTGCAGATTAAACTTGTTGTCTATTGTATATTTATCGGTTTAACATTTGTTGAAAGGCTAATGATAATTTATTACGCATTATCTTAGTCGTAATATTTCTTCTTGGGCTAGTTGAGCTCACCTTTCTTTCATTTTATTCTTGGAAATGAGAACATAAATTTGGGACGAAGTCGGGAGCGGAGTAATGGTCCGAGGATAGCATTAGTAGTCCTCACTATTACGTGAAATAGTGTGATAATAGTTGTAATGAGGACTCCTTTTGAGTTTGTATAATATCTAGTAGACAATATTTGTATTCAAACTCACGGTTTATGTCGTATTATTACATACCAGCGTTATATTAATAAGTTGTATTTGAATTTATGTACCATGTAAGTGGCGACCTAAGATGGGTGGCGTATACGTAATTTTGGAGGCGTCGCAGTTGGTATCGAGCTTAAGGATATGATCCTGGGTGAGATGTGAGATAAGAACTAGGAGGGAGGCGTGGAATTCCTTGTTAGTATGACCTACCTAAATTTATTTGGTATTTAATTGGTCGGTCGAGTATAGGTATAATATGTGATATGTTAATTAACCCTTGTTTTCGGCGGTGTTTGAGAATGGCATCTGAAAATCTTTGAGATAAGCAATGAAGCACATGAGAGTGTTGATTCAAATTTCAAACAAAAGGTAACGACCAACAACACGATAATAATCATCATCTTGGTGGCAGCGACTTATCGAATAATGATAACCATCGTGGGAAATTATCATGCCAAGAATGGTAACCACTTGATTGGTAATCATGGCAAAGATAATAGAAGTGGAAATTGCAAGAAAGAGAAGGTCATTTAGCCCAATTTTGTTGTGCACCAAAGTCAAGTCTAGTGGGGACGGTGGCACCAATGGTGGATATGGACAAAACAAAGTCGTTGGTTTTAGGAAGTGCATTTTTCATGACTTCTCGAAAAAGCGAGTAAGCCGAACGAAGTTAGCACGGGTTAGTTAATTATAAATTGCGAAGTCTATACTTTATAAGATCTGGGTTCTACCCATTATTTTATCTCTCTTGCTTCGTTCAACGTTTAAATTTGACTCGGAGAGTTAGACTTTGACTTATTGGTTGAAACTTAGTTAGTAGGAGCCTTCGTTCTGCTTACTATTTTTAAATCTTGTTTGATTCAAATAAACACTTTCACGTTACTGTCGATCTTATCTTTTTGAAAATACTTGCCTTTGATGTGATTTTAGGAATTAATTGGTTAACTACTCATCATGCTTTTAGTAAGGTTGTTAGCTTTTATATTCATAACCAACTTTGTTGTGCGAATTCAAGTAACCAAACTACTAAAGTCAATTATTGTTATATCGAGCCATAAGTAAAGAGCCCCGAACCTTTTTGTTGTTGACTTCCTTGTATGGAATGCACCGGCAGGGCTTTACGTAGTCTACATCGTGAATGAAGATGGCTAGTTTATAGGTATCGTTGTGAGGTCTTTATCTAGGTTAAGGGATAGAAGTCACGGTTGGTATCGATGTGACGTCTTATCCAATCTTGGATGAAAGTCACAGTTTTTGAATGATATTTCTATTATTAATAAATTTCTGGTGTATTCTTGAAGACTTCTTAGCCTACTTAGGCGTTAAATCGAATTTTGTATTGACCCCGATCTGAAACCCATTTCTTAATCCCTCGAAATATTTCTTGACTAAAATGAGCAGATTTACGTGGTTTATGATGAAAAGTCATAATAAAATCATTGGACTAATGAAAATCATGGGTATTAAGTGGTATTAGTAAGTGTTATGATGAGTTATGTTGGTTAGTATGTGAAAACATGAAAGTTTCTTAGAAATCACAAAGAGTTGAAAATCGATTTTGGTGAAAAACGTAACATGAAATTCAATTGACCAAATCTCTTATTAAATTTTGAATTTTTGAGTGTGGTCAAGTCCTAGAGTTAGATCTATGAGTTACCTAACTAATCCAAGTGGAATTCTTGGAAAAGGTGTTGTAGATTTTTGTGGGTGATTTTAGCAAAGGAGTGCAAAGCTGCAAAAATCGAAAAAAAGCTACCGCCATGATTTTAGAGGGCTGTTTCGGCCACTTAAATTATGAGAAAAATTCTGGCCTTTTGGGACATAAAATATATGTTATAAAGTACCTCCTGTCCAAAAATGAGCTCATTACGACTTAAAATGAGCAAGTTATGACCAATTTCAATATTTAGGTTTTAGAATGAAAAATGATATAACTTGGAGTTCTACAACTCAGATGACCATGAAATTTAAACTGGAGGCTCACATTAACATGTGTAAGGTCCTACCAAGATTTGGGAATTTCTGGAGTTAACCTTGAAGTAGCTAATTTCTTAAGGAATTAATTAGAAATTGATTTTTGAAAAATAGTAAATGAATTTTAAAAATTAAGAAAAAATGTATGTTCATTATGGGACTATATTATGCTAAATCCCGAAAAGAAATATATTTGGGACTGATTTGGTATTTTTATGAAAATAGTTTAATTCTGAACATATGAGTTAAATATGTTATGTGAAGTAACAAAGTTGAAAATAGGATTTTATGGCAGTAGAATCCTATATAGAGTATATGCATATTTTTTTTTGATGAGGGATTTGATAATTGGTGATGATATCTTATGAGTATGGCATTTTGAATGATTAAATGCATTATATGGTAAAAGCGTAAACAATTGAAATAAATTGTTTATAAATTTAAGAAGTGATTAAAAAATTGTTATAATATTAATGATATTAGATTATAAGATTATTAAGTGATTGATAACATGGAGATATTCTTGAATCTGGATAAATTATATTATAAATGTTTAATATTTATCCTTTATCTCATTTGATTGATTCTTTATATCATTGACATGATCCTCGTGCTTATATTATGTTGAAAGTCATCCGTGGCTCACGTCGTAGATGGACTTGGTATGATTATGACCGAGTTGTTGGTATAATCATGGTAGTAATTGAAAACACGATTATCTTTGGCACGTGGTGCATGGATAATTGTGGTCGTGATACTAATGAATACTGCGATTATGTTTGGTAGTAGTCATGGATAATTAAATGGTCGTGATACTAATGAATACTACGATTATCTTTGGTAGTAGTGCATGGATAATTTGTGGTCGTGATACTAATGAATACGATTATCTTTGGTAGTAGTGCATGGATAATTTGTGGTCGTGATCTTAATGAATACACGATTATCTTTGGTAGTAGTGCATGGATAATTCGTGGTCGTGATAATCTTAATAAATATCCTTGGCACGTAGTGCGGGGATGATTCGATGATATGGATTAATTATTGAAATGAGTCTCGTGATGAAATATTAATTCATAGATGTAGTAAAAGTCATCTTTAGTAGTAGTGCATTGATAGACTTGGTATGATTATGACCACGGATTATTCGGTATAATCATGGCCAGTAATTGAAAACGAATATCCTTGGCGTTGGTGCATGGATAATTCGTGGTCGTGATACTATTGTCGCTGCGTCTCAAGATTATTGGTTTTACTGATTGTATATCTTTTAGCATTGTGATGCAAAGATGAATTGTTAATGAATATCTTTGGGTTTGGATTACAAAGATGAATTTAATGTTTTCAACGATAAAGGTATTGAGGTATCCTCACCTCTTTATCATACCGTGTATCATTACCCTAATTTCGAGGCGAAATTCCATAAGGAGGAGATTGTGAGACCTCGATTTTTATCAATAAAGATTTAAATTTTGTCGAAATAATATTATGGTGTGAATTTGAGATAATATTATAGTTGTGGGTAGTATTTATAAATTTTGCAAAAGTATGCAGTGGTTATATTATATTACGATTGGTGGGGAAATATTCGGTTTAGCAGGGAATATTAAATCATAACCAATCAATCATTGGTGGACCCCACAATGAATTATTATGGATTGAGAAAATGACAAAATATTTTATTGAAATAACGGCGGAAGTTTTACTGGCTTGATCTTTGTTGAACTACTCTTAGGTAGTAAAAAATACGATGTCGTGTGGTTGCGTAGTAGCAGACGGTATTGATTATTGAATCTTTATGTGAAGTCACCGGTTTGATTCCATTATTGTCGATTAATAATATGAATTATTATAATGATAATGACGTTTTGTTTTATTCAGTATTATTAACGTAATAAAATGCGAAACATCTTTTATATAAAATGAATCTTTTTTATTAAAGTTATTCTATAAATAGAATATATTATATTTTATTATGCGTAGTGTTGCGTAGTGTTTTGCGTAGTATTTTGCATAGTGTTGCATAGTGTTTGCATAGTAAAAAATGTTTTTATATAAATAGAATATATGATATTTTATTTAAAGATTTTGCTTTAAATATGGACCGTCAGATTAAAGTAAATCAATCTGGTATGATTCATGGATTAATTACTATGCATTCTATTTTCCTATAAATAAAAAGCTCATTCCTTCATTATTTTCTTACGAATTCAACGAAACTACAGAGAAATTATAGAGAGAAGCTAGAGAGAAAATCTATAGAGAGAAAGAAGAAGAGTGATTCGGTACTTCACTACTTTGATATCCAGAGTGTCTTTTACGGTAAGGATATTATTTGTTGTGCCTGTAAGGGGTGTTATTCTTTCTTATTCATGAAGAGAACTACATTATTCCATTCTTTTATTATTACATTGGAATAACTTTGTATCTGTGATACCTTATACTTGGTGAAATCCCTCATTATTCCATTCTTTATTATTCTAATGGAATAATCATGTCACGCTGTGACATACCCTATACATAATCAGATCGTGGTTTACCCTATACTTGGTGACATTCTTCTATTATTACATTGGAACATCACATGCATGTGTTTTACAACTGGTTAAAATCTTTATTATTATTATTATTATGGAACATCCATGTCACGTGTTTTACACCGACTGGGTTAAAATCTTTATTATTATTACATTGGAACATCCTCGTACATGTGTTTTACACCTGCAGTTCCGTCTTTATCATTCTGTTGGAATATCCTATCTATGTGTTTTACAATTTGATCCGGTTCTATCTTTATTATTCATTGGAACATCCTGTCGGTTGTGAATTTCACCCGACTTCGGTTAGTTATTATTATTACGTTGGAATAACTTTCGCATCGCAAATCTGCATGCGTGGTGGTTTCATTTGTTATTCCATTCTTTATTATACCCAAATTGGTTAAAACTTTGACTTATATACTCCATGAAATTAGTAGAATATTCTTGATATTTCGTTTTCATCCAAAGATATCTTTTCATGGAAATATTCTTCCGATCATTCTTGAATTTTACTCTAAAGCGATGTCGTGTTGACAATTTGGGCGTTAATAATTCATGGATAAATTAATTCTTGAACTTGTTTTATTGAATTATTATGTCATTGTCATCATCCTCATATTATATTATGTTATCTTTTTGGCTTACGCGTGCGTAGATGAACTTAGTATGATTATGCATGAGGGATCATTCGGTATAATCACGACTTGATATAAATGATGTGAAAAAGTCCTCGATTGGCACATAATGCGGTGATGGATAGTTTGTGGTATGATTATGACCGAGGGGTGATTAGGTATATAAAGCTGACCATTGATAATTTGATGAAAATCCTCGGCCAGTGATGCGGGGATGATTAGATATTGTGGTTTATTCATTAAAATTTGAGTCTCAATTTATAACAGTGATGAAAAACCTTTTAAATCATAAAAGATAGTAGATTTTATTTTCTACTTGACTCTTTTAATGGATTCTTATTCCGCTGCAGATTAAACTTGTTATACATTGTATTTTATCGGTTTAACACTTGTTGAAGGCTAATGATAATTTATTCTGCATTATCTTAGTCGTAATATTTCTTCTTTGAAAGGCTAGTTGAAATTTCACTTTTTCTTTCACCGCTTCTTCTTGAAATGAGAACATAAATTTGAAGACAGTCGGGGAGCGGAGTAATGGTCCGGAGGATAGCATTAGTAGTCCTCATTTATTACGTGCGAAATAGTGTGATAATAGTTGTAATGAGGACTCCTTTTGAGTTTGTATAATATCTAATAGACAATATTTGTATTCAAACTCACGATTTATATCGTATTGTACCGCGGCCAGTTATATTAATAAGTTGTATTTGAATTTATGTATGCATAAGTATGAGTGGCGTACCCAAGATGGGTGACGATACCTAATTTTAGAGGCGTCTTTTCGCTCTCCTCACAAGCTTCTCACCAAAATCGTGAAATAAAACTCCCAAAAGTCCCTAGAACACTGAAAGCATCTCCAAAATCGGCAAAGAATGGAAAGAGAAAAACCAAAACAGTGCCCTATAACACAAGTTTCTCTCCAAAATCAGCAAAGAATGCGAAGAGAAACACCCAAAACAGTTCCCTAGAATCAGATTTATCTCCAAAGCTCCACCCAATTTCTCTCCAAATCGGATTTTTATCGCGAATCGATAAACCCTTTCTTGCTTGCTTGATTCCATTGTCTTAACTTTCCTCATTTTGCTATATGTTTCAATTTTCATTTTGCTCTTGTGTTTCGGACTATGAATGTATGAATGAATGAATGAGAACCTTAAATGGTTTTGTTTATGTGAATTATAGAATTTTATTTATGATTTTGACCTTCTAAAACTTATGTGAATGAATGAGAACCTTAAATAGTGATTTATTCTGATTTCTATCTAAATTTTGGTTGGATTATTGTTTGTCTTTCGTTTCCCTTTCAAGAGTTGAATGCTTATCTTTGTTGATAACAATTACCAACAAAGATAAACATTCAACTCTGGAAAGAAAAATGAAAGATAAACAATAATTCAACCAAAATAATTTAGATAGAAATCAAAATAAATCACTATTTAAGGTTCTTATTCATTCACATAAGTTTTAAAAGGCCAAAATCATAAACAAAATTCTACAATTCTCATAAACAAAACCATTTAAGGTTCTCATTCATACATTCATAGTCCGAAACACAGAACAAAATGAAAATTGAAACATATTGCAAAATGAGGAAAGTTAAGACAATGGAAGCAAGAAAGGGGTTACCGATTCGAGATAGAAATCCGATTTGGTTCTAGGGCACTGTTTTGGGTGTTTCTCTTTGCATTCTTTGTCGATTTTAGAGATTTGGAAAGAAACTTGTGTTCTAGGGCATTGATTTGGGTTTTTCTCTTTGCATTCTTTGCCGATTTTGGAGATTTGGAGAGAAGCTTGTGTTCTAGGGGACTGTTTTGGGAGTTTCTATTTGCCGATTTTGGTGAGAACCTCTCTTTCTATTTGCCGATTTTGGTGAGAAGCTTGTGAGGAGAGCGAGTTTGTTAAAAAAAAAAACACTGAAGCCTTTTAAATAGTTATGCTCTTTTAAGGGAATTATGCTCTTGATCTTTTTGTCTATATATATATATTGGGTCGGGTAAAGGTGATAAGATCTCTCATCCGATCCTATAATATAGGATTTAAAAAATTAGGAAATGCGGGTGAAAATTGTCGGGCCCAAGTATATGGCAATATGAATGCCCCGATTGAAATGAAACCTACCCGAGTTATCGCCCGAACCCAAGTTGGTTATACAGTTCGTTGAAAATTTCGCACTATTTCGATCACTTTTTCTATGCAATACCTCTCTCTCTCCCATTTATCTCGCCGATTCATACACTAGAAAGTGTAAAATCCAAAGCTATCGCAGGATCCATTTTAAGCTTCAATGTTGGTTAAGTCAACATTCGAGTAAGTTCACTCCACTTTCTCTCTCCTCTAGAACCCTAATTTTATGTTTTTCCCACACCATTTGCATTGAATAGGTGTCTTGGGATTGCCACCGTCTGAAAAAGGTACCGACTACTCATTGATCCCATTGGAAAACAATCGGTAACGATTTAAAAGTAATTGCATTGTCTTACCTACCTGTATTATTTATAATTTAAATGAGTTCTTGATTTTATATTAATGTTTACTTTCAGGTGTCTGTTTATTTATTCTTGCTAATGATATCTTAGTTTTTATTATGTCGAATATCTTTTGCTTTATTCTTGAAATTCTTGAAAAGCATTATCTTATCTAATCTTTGTAAAAATATATTGTGCTATGACATTAAATGTTTTATTGATTATGACTAATGTTGTATTGATTCTTTGTGTAAATTATGTTAGTTCTTGATTGTAACAATATATTAGTTCTGATTAGTTCTTGTATATGATATATTCCTTCTGTTTTGATTCTTGCTAATGCGTGGTCAGTTGATAAATTAGTTCTGTCTACTCTTGTCTTGTTCTTGTATAAAAATTATATTGTCCAATCTTGTCTTTGGTTACGTTATAATAATGAATTTAGTTCCTTTAAGCATTCATCTGATCAACTTCTGGAGAGACAATCACGATGTGACACTTGAATCTGAAAGCGAAACATTGTTAGATTATACTAGGTGGTTGACAGTAACAATTATCTTGGAGATGGTTTTTCATGAATTTAAGAAGCGCTTGTGGATACATGAAGCAATAATACAAAATTTGTTATGTGTTTCGGATAATAAATGCATTAGCTTCACCTTGCATGCGTATCTTGAAAAATATAAAAATAGATTGAGAGAAGAGCCATGAGCTTACAGCGGGGCATGTGAGCATACTGACATTGTTCAGCAAACATGGTACAGACGATGCCATTGATCCTCGAATAAGGGCGTATTTGGAGGAAGAGGTCGCGTTGGAAGAAGTGCACGAGGCTCCGTGGGCCCTGGCAGATACTTTCGACAATGACGAAATGCGGGTGAAAATTGTCGGGCCCAAGTATATGGCAATATGAATGCCCTGATTGAAATGAAACCTACCTGAGTTATCGCCTTGAACCAAGTTGGTTATACAGTTCGTTGAAAATTTCGCACTATTTCGATCACTTTTCTATGCAATACTCTCTCTCTCCCATTTATCTCGCCGATTCATACACTAGAAAGTGTAAAATCCAAAGCTATCGCAGGATCCATTTTAAGCTTCAATGTTGGTTAAGTCAACATTCGAGTAAGTTCCTCCACTTTCTCTCTCCTCTAGAACCCTAATTTTATGTTTTTCCCACACCATTTGCATTGAATAGGTGTCTTGGGATTGCCACCGTCCCTCTTTTATTTGTTGCTTGATTCAATCGTTGATTCATAGCTAGACGATTCGTATTTATGAATTTGATATTCTTGTTATACTGTCTAAATAGTTATTTTTGCTAATAAATTTGTGCTTATGCAAATGAAGTGTGTGGAGATTTCTGTTAGATTTGGTGAGGGTTTCTGTCACTATTTGGATGTATTTCTCTTGATATATATATATATATATATGTATATGTATGTATGTATGTATGTATATGTGCAAAGTCAACATATGCCGTCTCTCACTAGTCACTATTATGCTTTCTCTCAGTTATTGGATGTATCCTCTCTTTCAGTATGTATGTATTATATCATATATGTGCAATGTGACAAAATTCTTGTTGTCCGGTCGGGTGGCTGCTATTTTATGTATGCTCTCTTTTTCTCTTTGTATATGTATGTGTTATGTTTTTCTTTTTCTGTTAACTATGTGCTTTACTTATAAGATCTTACGGGAATGTGCTGAACTGCATGCATTATATGAACTAGTATCCGGGACACACACTTTTGTGTGTGAAAAAATATATAAAATACAAAAAAAGGGGTGTTACCATAAAATTTTGCTGGGAAATTTATCACACAAATTTCATTTATCCTACCATCCTATTTTCTCTCCTCAATTTTTTCTCATTAGTTTTAGTCCATGTTTAGTACAGTTTATCTTCAAGAATCCAAGATTCACCACTCCTATTTCCTTAATAGATAACCAACTTTAAAGGGTAAGAAATGAAACAAAAAAGCTTCCCTTTGGTGTTTACACCAAAACTAACTGCCAACATATTCCTCCCGCTTTATAATATAGATAAATCTTGTTTGAAATAAAACTGTACTGTTGCAGCCATACTGGGTGATGATGCAAGGAAATGCTACTTAAAATGCTAAAAATTTATGTTAAAAGTAAGAATAAGAATAAGGAGAGTCAATTAAATAAGTCCAGAATCACCGTCTAGTATACATACATTGCCTAATTGAGAAAAGAAAAAGAAGAGTGATCACTCACGCTGAAGCAGAGGGACCGAGAAGGGGATTTTCACGGAGAGGCTGAAAAGAGAATCTTCTAAGAGACTGGAGAGTGCAATCACTGTGAGAGTTGTGCCAGCAATAGTTGACAAACGTGGTGGCTGTGAAGGCAATTGAATGGAGGAATATGAAGAGAGAAATGATCCAAGCGTTGTCTCTCCTCTGTGAGAGGCGGGGTTTGAAGAAAGGAACCTTCTCCTCTCTCATCAGAAGAAGATCATTGGTGTTGAATTCGGTGGAGAGTTTGGATGGTTGTAGTGGTTTGATTTCGATCTGAATGTGCTCTTTGGTGGTTTCCACCATTGATCTTGCAACGAAACTCAAATTGTGTTCTACTGATATGTATATATATATATTTATTTATATGCAGTGAGAGAGGGGCATAGAACAACAATTTTTATAGATTCTCTCACCATGTCTAGTTTTTTTTTCGAGAGAGTTCTTTCCCGCCAAATCCCTGCCTTGAGAGAGACAAGTTCTATTTTGAATTTACAAATTTGGGAAAAAAAGAAATTAATTTATGGTTAATTTATAGTGCTTTTCTCTTTGGGAGTTGGCTCCTTTTCATTACCTCTCACCTATTTATCTCAATCTTATACTCCATTTATTTCTTTTTAATTGACGATTTAGCAGAAAACACATATATTAATAAATGTAATCAATGCTTTATCTAATTGACTAAATAAGGTATAAAATCTCAGTGTTACCTTTCTAAAATTCATTGAAAAGATAAAAGAGAAACAAATTAGTATTTAATGTTTTAAGTTACTAATTATCCCTTAAAATCTACAAGCGACAAATAAATAGGAACAAATTTTCTTTCTAATAAGCTAGATAAAAGAATGAAGGGAGTATAATACTAGAAGATTCCACAGTCCCCATACAATGCGCAAGTTTATTTTCCTGTTTAGTTTTCATTTTTTTGACTCTCTTCTCAAGACCCACACCCAATTATCTCTCTCCCAAAAATTTCACTTCCTATCTCTTTTGGCCCTTTCTCCTATAAAAAGCCAGATTGGTCTTTTTCGGTTAGCCTGAAGAAGACAAATAAAAAGGAACGGTACCATTTCAGTAACTGCTGATACCACTGATGTGAACAATATCAAGGCGTAGTGGCTGATACTTCAAAATTTAATGGTAAACTAGAAAATTCTTTGTAAAACTTGTTAGTGGTTTGGCTCTATTTATTTAAGATAACACAATTTTTCTTAAATTTTATTTGTTGGATTTAGATTAAAGGATAAGGCAGCATTATAAAATACACATAAGGGGCCTGCAAGGTGAACCAAAATATAAGCCTACAAGGTCTAAATATAATAAACCAAATATAATCATCCATTTATGTATGTTAATGGATTTTTATGGTATATTTCATTTAACATCAAGAGAATGTCCATAGTATCTCCATTTTTGTTATCACATGTTCTTCTATTAAGTATTGTGTTTTGTGTGTCGAATCAATTATCAATTACAATAATAGTGGTTACCTGGATGTAAAAAGCTTACGACAAAGTAATATCAAAGAAGCAAGGAAAGTTGGATAGTAGCTTGATTTTATTTTATCACAATTTTGTTGGTGTTCTATTTTAGATTATTTTCTTGTTTTTGGATGTCTTATTAGTGACCAAACTTGTTGGATAGCATGTTATCGTTTTTTTTTGTTTATTACAATCTAATTAAGTTTTTGTATCAAGTAAACTAGTTTCCAAATTGGAGTCTGCTTCCTATTAGATTAAGAGTATTACATGTCTATGTAAATCAGTGTCATTTGTTGATAGTGGGATGGAACGATTTTCTCCATGTTTTTTTTTCCTGTCAGAGCAATGAATATCGACCGTCTTTTTTATGCTTCTTTTTGAGCTCATTTATTTGGAACTTTTCGAAGAATTTCTTTGTCAAATTGTCACATGTTGGCAGGCGGTGGTTTACTAATTTCTGTTGACAGGCTGTTGTTCACTAATTACCGTATTTTTTTCCACTCAATTTATTTATTTTATTTTGAGATGACATCTTTCTTCTCTTTTCATCAATAAAAGCTTCTTCTTTTATCCAAAAAAAGAAGAAAATGGCTATTTTTGATTGGCGACCATAAAAGACACCAAATTATTTGAAAATATGATTTTATTTGCATTCAATATAACTATATAAGTACTACAATATAAGGCCCTAAGCACAGATTGACTCATGTGAAGACTTTAAAAATGATAGAAAATAAATAGGCATTTAGGTCGGCAATCGCACCTTCGAAATTAGGGTTTCAGTTGGTTAAGGACGAGAGATTCCAAGGATATGAGTCTTGATCTAGGGCTAGGAAAGGGGAGAAAAGTGGTGAAGCAAAATATAGGCAAATCTAGGACTTAACTCTTTCTTGAGAACATTCATTTTATGGAGTGAGTAAAGATCCAAAAGTCCTCTATAGAAATGATGGGGGTATATATAGAGGAATGGTGCTCTTTAATAAGAAAAATAAGGGGGTACTTATACAAGATGTTCTGGACCTACCTGCCCTTTGCGTCAGGAATATGCAAATTGTATAATTTTCCAATCATCTCTGAATTAAAGTCGGATTAGGCTTCACCAATAATAGATGTCAGTAGTTTTTATCCTTGCAAAGTTCTCTTTATTGGGATTATTTACTTTTAGAGTAGATCGAAAGGCCATAGTCTTAAGCCTCTTTGGACATAAACATAACTCTGAAAAGGTCAATCTTTCTAATAATAAAAAATTTACATTGTTCAAACTCCAGGAGGTAGTTATTTTTCCAAATGGTCTCAGGATTCATGTATGACTTTTATTTGTCTGGCTACCATATTTAGTAAGTGTGCATCAAGACTTGAAAACTTGAATGATACATAATAAATTCTTGCACATAATCGTGCAGAAAATTATGTGGCCATTTTTATGTCACTTTGCCTATCTTATTTTTTCCACTTTCTATTTATGATTTTATTCATACACTTGATGGCTTTTTATTCAGGATGAGGCTATGAAGTTTGATTTTTGGAGTGGAGTAACAATTGGCTGTTCGGATATAGCATGATCTTATTATTTTGAAAACTTGCTATAGGTTTGTAACTCAGATAGATTGGTCCCCGACAAGTGGAATTCAAAAGTTTTTGCTTGATTGATTTCTTTTACTAATTTTTTGGGTACAAAGTTTAGCTGCTGAAATTTGGAGATCAAATTTTTAATGCCTGGCAACGAAGTTGGAGACAGGGTTCACAATTTTTTTGCACAAGACAACTTGTCCAACAGCCAGCATCACTCACAGGTTTCAGGCGGGAATTGGGCGGTGCCAAATAACAATCTGTGGGTTGGTAGCCCGAGGCAAATTGATGCACAGAGTTCCAATCTGAAAGATTACAATCCACAACAATCAGGTATCAATGGTTCAAATACCTACAGACTTCTACTGTTATATTTCATCGATCCCACTTTCAATAACAACTTTCCTTTTCGTACGTTCGAAATTAAATGTCAAAGTTGCACTATTAAGATACAAGTATAGTTATAAATACCGTACTGGCATGCGTACCATTTTTTGAGTGGTACATACCAGTACCGGTGCATACCGGTGTACCGTCTCAGATATATTATAATATATATATATATATATATATATGTATACAGAAAAACAAGCTTATGTGTACAGTACTCATAACTCATAAGTAAACATTATATAATTAATCACTAGTTTAAATAAACAATCACTATTAATAACCTGCTAATGTTTAATGAACACAATATTAAATAAACTAAGAAAGGAACAACAATGGGCCTAGAGTGTAGAATGTTGAGGTGAAGAATACTAGAAAGGAATAACAATGGGCCCAGACTGCAAAAAAACTAGAAAGTTGGATCAATGAATGTACCATCCGGGATTAGTCATGGCCGGAACACCCATTTCAGCCAATACCGTCCGGTAATTTACGTCTCAGCCGATATTTAAACTGGGATGGAAAACACCTATTAGCCTACCGTTTTTCTCCAAAAAACCCATATTTCCTACCGGCTGGTACAGGATTTATAACAAGTTTCATATTACCATTGTAGCCATTGAAACGAGAGTAAGATGGTACCACAAATTCAATAGGGACCATTTGGATTTATAATGTAATTTGATTTAAATAGGGACAAAACGAGTATGATTTTCTCACATTCTTCTTCAATCCTATAAAAAGAGTACTACTTTTTATTGTTGATTTCTTCACCTGAATATTATCGACTTGGATATAAATTTCTTCGATGTTTTTTTTTTCAATATTGATCTAAAAACTAAAATTTATTATTGGTTTTTTTTTCTTTGTCGGTTGTTTCTTATGTAATTTTTATTTTTAGCAAAACTGCTTTTGAAAGTTGTGGCACAAAACGATGGTATTTCAATAACGACACATGAAGACAAAATCAATTTAGCATAAAAGCATAAATAATAGAAAAAATGAAAAATATTATCATGAATAATTATTTAATTTCATCTTCATCCTAGATAAAAGAAATTAGCTAGACATGGAAAACAATTAAACTAACTAAAATAAAGAAAAGAAGAAAATTAAAATAAATAAGAAAACTCCCTTTAATTAACTACCATCCATCCAAACGTCTGATGAAGACGTGATTTTAATCTACTTCTAGTCCTAACCTAAACTAATACAATACCTAATATTTTTTCCTCTCTAAAATAAGATACCTATTTATAGGGAAAATAACTTTAATCCCTAATTTAGATTCATTGAACTTGGACACTTTTGTTCCCTTTCCATGTAGGTTTCAACTTCCTAATGACAATCAACTTCTCAAAGAGATCTTTTAGATAGATTTTTCTTTCTCTTGTTGGATTTGACTTGTACACCAAGATTGTTCCACCTCTTTCCTTCTCCTTGTAGGATTCTTCTTGAATATTCCTTACATGAATAAGAACATTAAATATCGCTTGATCACCAAGATTTTGACTTTATTGCAACAAATATTAAATCCTACAAAATAAAATAAAACATATTAATTTAATAAACTAATATAATTAAAAGGACAAAATTAGGGATAATAAAATGTATGAATTACGTGTCTATCAAATACCCTCATACCTAGCTTTTGCTCGTCCTCGAGTAAAATAAAAATAAAATAATGTGCAACAAGCCTTTAAACCCCAAGGTTACCCCTAGTGGACGAGTTGTGTCTCGTGAGGGTTTGCAGTGAATATACACACACAATTCAAAAATATTTTTGGATTCAACAAATTATGAAATTGAAAGAAAACTTCTAAATATCTATGGACATTATACATAAGCAAGATTAAATTCAAAATCACACTTTTACCTTATCAAAAATACTCAATCTTCGTTTTAGACACCATCCTTCATTAAATCAATTTCATATGATGCATGCATGTGTATATGATGCAACTCTTAGTAGTAGGGATTTTTACCATGAAAATCAAGCAAACTTTTCTTCTTTTTTCTATTTTTTTTCAATTTTGATTCTTGACTTGTGCAATGTCATTTTTTTAGGTTTTTCAGAGTTACCCATGTAGAGCGTTGGACCAATGACTCCCAAACCAATTGGCTTTAGGGCACTAGGTGTAGAGACACCCCTAATGGCTTACTAACTCGAGTAAAAAAGGCCACAAAATTAGATTAGTCAAGCTGCTTTTATCCATCACACTTTTCAGCGTGAATATCGATGCTTCCTAAGGCTTGGAGACCCATTTATTTCGTTCAATGGACATTGAAGCAGTTATTTTTTTCTTTTTTCAACTTTTCTTTTCTTTCAATTTTTTTTTTGAAATTACTCGAATCAAAGTTTATACCCCACAACTAAGAATTAGTGCAAGCATGAAGTGCAAAAATGCTTGTGAAATCAATTTTAATCCAGATGGTGTTTCGAACTAAAATTTTGTATCTTATTAAAGATTTAAGAGTTCTAAATCTCTTAATCTTACTCATGAGTTTTGCTCCACAAACATTTATTAGAATTAATTCAATCCATAAAAAGTCAAACAATTTTTTTTTGTGCTTTGTTCTATATTTTCCCAAAAAGAAAAAAAATCTAATATAATAATACAAACACTCCCCCCATACCTAAATTATGCATTGTCCTCGATTTATGCAAATGAAGAAAAGAGAACAAAGATGTGAAAGAATTGTACCTTGTATGCGGGGCATTTGTTCTGCAAGAAAATGTGGTGAGAAAGAAAATAAATGTACATATTTACAAATTTCATAAATCCTAAAAATTATGTGACTATACATGAATGATACAAATGGGTAAGTGAGTGTGAACTTTTCATTATTTTTAGGAGGTCTAGGAAATTGAAAATAGTCAGAATTTTCATCACATTTATGCTTAAAATTTACCTCAAGAAAACTTTCACTAACATGTTCAAATGATGAAAGAATTGGTTCAAATACATGTTCTAGTTGACTTATTTGTAGTGGATCTCAACAACTCATTTACCTTATCTAAATATTCAGATTTATTCCAATTTTGGTAAAGGTGATTTAAGAAAAAATTAATTGGATCCTTTTCAATCAAGAGTCTATTTTCGATTATTTTTTGGGTCACTAGGTAATTTTTTATGAATAAGTCTTTCAGGATATGGAGCTTTAGGCTTATAGACTTTTTCAACAAACTCATCAAATGCAACACGATCAATTTTAGACCGACTCATAATTTATAGACTCCTCAAATTGGCTTGACTCAAACTGTGTAGAATTGAATACAAGATTTTCATTTTCCTCATCATTTCCACAACCATTAAGATTTTCAAAATTAACCTCAGAGTTACTAGAAAATTCACACACCTCTTGTTCATTTATTATTGTGGCTAATCTATTCATTTGAATTTCTAGACGAGATATAACTTGATCCATGCTAAATTGATTTTCCATTAAAACTTCCATAGTTTTCTTTAAGCCACCAAGTCTTTCCTCTTCTTCATTTGATAATTCTTGTGGAATTTGAGGTTCTGGATCCGAATATGGATATGAATATGGATATGAACTTAGATAAGAATTTTCATAAGTTGGAAAAAATTGATTTACTTGGTGTGCATTAAAATTTTCGTAGGGTTCTTGATTCCAAACAAAATTATTATTCCAACTATAATAAGAATCCATTTTTCCACAAATAACAAAACAAATAGGCAACTAACCACAAAAGTCGCACAAAAAAATATAAAAAAAAACTAAAAAACTAAACTACTATTTTTTAAAAAATAAATATGGAGATACGAAGTACCAAAGAAAGCGCAGCAACAAAATCTTTATCTTTTCGCTTCTACGATCCGCTTCAATAATCCTGAAAAAAAAATTATAGTTAAAACTAATTCGAATAAATAAAAATTTATTCTAGTTCCCGGCAACGGCGCCTAAAACTTGATGTGATAAAAATATGTAACTGCAAGTGCACAGTGTCGAATTGAAGAACTGGCAAGTACAGGTCGAACCCACAGAGACTAGATTAATTTTAATATTTCCTTAATATCTATTTTAGGCGAATGAGAAATAAAGATTGAAAATTGATTAACTAGAATATGAAAACTAATAATGAGGAAACAATCTAGGAATCTGAATCCATTAAATAATAAATATAACATATAATTCAATCTCTTCTATTTTTATAACTCAATTATGATTTTGATCTCCCTTCCCTTTAATTTAGTAATTTACAATTAACGTGGACAAGCATAGAATATGAAAATTTAAGGATTAACTATAACCCATCAAAATTTCTTTGTGCAAGCATGGATTATGAAAAACTCATATCTTAACAATAATCTATCAAAACCTCTTAATTAATTTAAAATTACATAAGAACTACAAAACGATGGTATTTCAATAACGAAACATGAAGACGAAATCAATTAAGCATAAAAGCATAAATAATAGAAGAAATAAAAAATATTATCATGAATAATTATTTAATTTCATCTTCATCCTAGATAAAAGAAATTAGCTAGACATGGAAAATAATTAAACTAACTAAAATAAAGAAAAGAAGAAAATTAAAAATAAACAAGAAAACTCCCTTTAATTAACGGCCATCCAACGAACGTACAATGAAGACGTAATTTTAATCTACTTCTAGTCCTAACCTAAACTAATACAATACCTAATACTTTTTCCTCTCTAAAATAAGAGACTTATTTATAGGAAAAATAACTTTAAACCCTAATTTAGATTCATTGAACTTGGACACTTTTGTTCCATTTCCATGTAGGTTTCAACTTCCTAATGACAATCAACTTCTCAAAGGGATCTTCTAGATAGACTTTCCTTTCTTTTGTTGAATTTGACTTGCACACCAAGATTGTTCCACCTCTTTCCTTCTCCTTGTAGGATTCTTCTTGGATATTCCTTACATGAATAAGAACATTAAATATCGCTTGATCACCAAGATTTTGATTTTATTGCAACAAATATTAAATCCTACAAAATAAAATAAAACATATTAATTTAATAAACTAATATAATTAAAAGGACAAAATTAGGGATAATAAAATGTATGAATTACGTGTCTATCAATTACATTGTTCTTTTGTTGTTACCTTTCGGTCATGTGAGGGTAAAAGACCTTTTGAAACATTCATTTAAATTATTATTTGAATCTTTAACTCACTACTTTTCAATTATATGTGGCCTTCTCCTGGCATTCACAGATCTTGAGAGAGGACACAACAATCATTCTCTACAGGTGCAACATGGTTTGAATTCGAAACATCCAAGTTTAAGGCCTGAATTGACTAGAAGTCAATCTCATAACCGACACCCGAATTTAAATGGCGCTATCTATGGACGTCAGGTTTTCCAGACAAGGCCGGGTGAAGCAAATTTTTTGGGACTGGATACAGAATCCATATATGAACCCTCACAAGGGAGTATTCCTAATAGATTGGAGTCATCAGAATCTCCTGTTAGTTTTGACCTTTTTGGTGGTCAACAGCAAATGGTTGACCAGTATCCAGGTGTGCTGCAATCTTTACCACAGCAACAATCTGGATTTGGTGACATGCAACAACTGCAGCAACAATTCATGTTAAGGAAGATGCAAGAGCTTCAAAAGCAGAAGGATCTTCGCCAACTAGATGCAAGGCAACAAAACTCAGTAAATCAGGTTCCATTTTTAACCAGACAGACATCCGGCAACCATTCTCATGCACTTATTAATGGCACTCCAATTTCTGATGCATCTAATTATTCTTGGGCGACTGAGCTTACAGCAGGAAACACAAACTGGCTTCAGCATGCTTCTCCTGCTATTCAAGGATCCTCTAGTGGACATGTGTTTTCTCTCGAGCAAGGTCCGTCATCACGCTCAGTGGGTTTGGTTCATCAGCAGGTTGATCAATCTCTACACGGAGTTCCTGTTTCTAACTCGAGGGGCAGCTCAAACCAATATCCTCATATTGCAGCGGATAAGTCTCCGCAGCATATGGCAACATATAGCAATTCTTTTCAAGGTAATCATTATGCTGTATTCCCAGTACAGGTTAGCATGCAAGATGGGACCTTAATTGATAGACCGGGGTTTCAAGGTAAAAACTTGTTTGGACATACTTTTAATCAAGGTGTAAATAGTGGGATAAATATGGAAGACCTTCAGCGACTGAATCCACTGGAAAGGAATGTACCTTTGCAGGAATTCCAAGGGAGACAGGAGAGAGGTACTCCATCAGAAATATTACAAGAGAAAATGGTTGTACAAGCAGCTTCTTCACAAAATTCAGTTGCTCTAGATCCTACCGAAGAAAAGATTTTGTTTGGTTCTGATGATGATAGCATATGGGATGCATTCGGCAGGAACACCAACATGAGTGGAGGGGCCTCTAATTTATTAGATGGTACAGGATTTATGCATGGATTCCCTTCTATCCAAAGTGGCAGTTGGAGTGCTCTTATGCAGTCTGCTGTTGCAGAGACTTCTAGTAGCGATGTAGGGCTTCAGGAAGAACGGACTTGTTTGAGCTTTCAGAATCCTGGTCTTCCTGCTGGGAATCATCAGCCTTCAATGTATAATGGCACAGGAAAACGTCAGACAGCTTTGGCTGATACCAATTTGCAGATTTCCTCAGCATTTAGTTTTGGATCTGTTCCCCCATCTGATGATGCCAATTTGAAAAATAACTATCATACTGTCCAAGGATTTCAGCGATTTGGACAAAAGATTTCCCAAGAAAATGGTGAGAGACTGCAGAATAATTCTTCTCAAAGACCGATTCGGCAGTCCTCCCCAGCAGGTGGAAGTGAGTGGTTAAATCGTGGCAGTCAGATTTATGGAAATGGTTCTCATTCTGCGGATGAAAATATGAATGGACAAAATGTTTTAAGTAATTGGACTCCTAAGCAGAGTAGATCTAGCCAACTATCCAATAAACCAAATAACTGGAGTGCTACCGAATCTGTGACAACTGGTGGGGATGCGTCATTTGATATCCATGAAAATGAAAAATCCATACAAACTTCTCAAAACAATGATCAGAAGCGAGTTCTGCATGAGAAATTGAGTAAGAAAGATGGCGCGTTGAAAGTTAATTATATGCCTAATTCAGTAGTTGAATTGGAGCAGCTAAGATCTAGCATGGGAACTCCACAGTTGAACAGAGAAGAATCTAGCTTGAATAATGCTGCTGCAGTAACAAATTTAAGAAATGCAAAGGCCAGTCGGGAAACTAGTCAATTTCTTCCTAATAGTCATCATCTTAATAATTGGAAACATGTTGATACCTCAGTGAAATCTAAAGGAAGTAATCGTTCAGGAAAATCGCAGCATCCTCTTAACAAGGGTCCTCAGCTTGTGGAGTCGTCATTGAATAGCTTAGAGAAGGAAGAAATTAAAAGGCGTGAGACAGACAGCTTCAATAAAACGGAGAACGATAATGACAGCTATTGTTCTAATGTGTCGCACCACCCTTCCGCTGCTGGTTTGAGGGAAAATATATTGTCAGATGCTAGTGATTCACGGAGTCTGGCTGGTGGGAAGCAAAAGTCGTCTAATCAGGTTGGTCGGAAAACTTATGGCCTCCGAAAATTTCAGTATCATCCTATGGGAAACTTGGATGAGGATGTTGAACCTTCTTATCGAGCGAGGCAGGCTACCCATTCACAGTCTATGCATTTGCACAAGTCTGAAGGATTTAAAAGTCAACATCAAGAGTTATTTGGGCAGTCGAAGCTTTTTGGTCAAATTCCTAACAATTCTACTGAGACGGGGAAGGTGAATTATGGGTTTTATTTCGTGTCTATAGATATTTTATGTGTATATTCTTAGACCTTTGATTGCCTAGAAAATGTGAATACTCTTCTATCTACAGGGGCAATTACCTGATCGTCAAAGAGATACCAAAGGATTAGATGAGGTCGCTTCCAGGGACATTCCTCCTGGTTATGGGTCTAATACATCTTCTCCCTTAGACAGATCTGTTGGCATGATCACGTCGAACAACGCATCTCATACAAGGTATATAGCGTTATCTATAATTTTGTTGTTGTAAAAATAAGATTTGTTTTTTATATGTTATCAGAATCTATCAACCTCTACCTTTTGATCATTCGCTGAGATTCATGTTATTATAATATCATATCATTATATTTTAAATATTTATTTTTAGTTCGAGGTTCTCTATATAAAAGTGACTTTTTTGTTGTTTATGGTCTTTAACGTGTGTTGCTTACTCCCCCCCACAAATTTTCATTCTCCATCTCTAGGACACATTTATCCCGAGTGCATATTTTGACTTCTTCTGTTTACTGCAGTCAACATATGCTTGAGCTTCTACACAAGGTGGATCAATTAGAGGAGTGTGGCGTAGTGATGCACTTCAGCTCTTCCGAACGCAACCCTTTATCTGAAACGCCCAAATCAGAAAACTCTGATGGAACAGGTGGTCTCCTTCAGCAAAATCAGTCCTCAGCTTGTCAAGGCTTTGGCTTACAACTGGCCCCTCCATCACAGAGGTTACCTGTTTCGAACCATGTTTCTCAGAGCCCCTTCCAGATGGTTAATTCTTGTACTTCAACTCTGGCAACTAGTGATAGAGGAGACAAGGTTCAGATAGAGTCGAGTCCCTCCACTTCGGGTCAATCTTTGCCTTCTTCTCATGAAAGATCTCAAGGAGAATTCAAGAATAATAGAACTGTTATTCCTGGACAAACTGCTTGTGAATCATCAGTGCGTACAATCCAGGGGAACTTCTCTTCGGCATTTAAGTCTGGTTTTCCTTTTTCAAGAAGCCAACCTCAAGATCAACTCATGCCTGGAGCAAGGAGACAAGGATCAATGAATCAGTCAATTGATGTGCCTTTTGATAGACATGCTCTACGTTCCAAACAGGCAGATGATTCTTGTCGTAAACTTACTGGTCAATCTGCAGAAACTTCTTTGCGAAATGCAGCTGACAGTGTTCCATATGATAAAGCCACTTCATCTGCTAACATTTCCCGCCCAACTGCTCTCAACCATCTTCATGATAGAGCCCCAGCTGCACAAATCTCAGCCGGGGAGGTGTTGTCAATTTCTCAGTCTTTCACTACTACTGGCATCTCTCAACAGGATGCCTTTCCAAAAAAAATTCCTAACACATGGACCAATGTTCCTGCGCAGCAACAATTTTTAGGTGCTCAGGCTCGGCAGGTCCAGCCAAAACTTTCTCAGCCTCATCAATCAGATATTGTGGAATCAACTTCCTCTCTTCAGCGAAGTCTGGAGGATCAAGGTGCAAAAATGAGGGGGAATATCCCATTTGAGTTGGGTGCGGGCACCGTGCATTCACAAGGTTTTGTGTGCAGAGACGAGCAACTGACAGGGGAAAACCCCTGCCAGCAGGTATCGTCTGTAAATATAGACTTGGTGCAAAAGATGAATGAATCACAGAGGAAAGGAGCCATCATCCAGCATCTCCCTGATGCATCGCCTTTGAATTCTGCTTCAACTCAGAGAGATATTGAAGCCTTTGGCCGCTCTTTGAAACCAAATAACTTCTTCCATCAAAATTATTCCTTGCTGAATCAAATGCGAGCCATGAAGAATGTAGAGACTGATCCAAGTAATAGGGATTTGAAAAGACTGAAAGGATCCAATACTATTCTGGTTGGTGAGCAAGTTGCTTCCAAGTCGGGACAGGCAAATGAATGCAATGCTATGGTTGGAGAGACATTAGTTTCACGCTCCTCTGTTCCGTCTGGAGACCCCAAAACGGTAAGTTTCTCAGAGTCGGATGATTATTTGGAGAGAAATGCATCTTCTTCTCTACTTGGAAATGTCTCTTCACAGGATGAGCTAATGTTTAACCAAAATGGTAACAATACAACCTCTGTTAGAATTGAACACTCTAAGATTAGTCCGCAGATGGCACCATCTTGGTTTAATCAGTATGGAACCTTTAAAAACGAGCAGATGTTGCAAATGTATGCTGCACGAAAAGCTAACATTGTAAAGTCTGTGGAGCAATCATTCGCGCTTGAGAAGTCCTCTAGTAGTTTGCATAAGCTAAGTTCAATGGTGCATATAAATGCTGCTGCTGATACAAGTGAAATTGGTCATAATCGGCAAGGCTCAACCTCTGCGTCACTAGCAATTGAAAATTTCTCTTTACCTCAGTCATTGCCTTCAGATATTGTAGGTCAACAGTTTGGGGTTTTGAGACCAAAGAAACGCAAGAAAGCTACATCTGAGCTTCAATCTTGGAACAAAGAAGTGTCACAGGGTTCCCTAAATCTCCAGACTATCAGGTGGTTTGTAATACACGGGCAATTACTTCCTTTTTCTATCTTCCACAATAATATATGCATTTATATGCTATTTTTTTTCGGGAAGCTTGTGTTTATATTCGCTTCATCTCGTTTTAGCTGTCCACCTTTTTGTGTGCAACACAAATTTAAGGACGTGTTAGACGCATTTACATAGCATATATTAAACATATGTTTATATTCTTAATATATTTATACACTCCCTCAGTCCTAAGTTAAGTGCCGTGTTTTAAAATTATGTTAGTGGCACATATTTAAAATGTGTGGATGACTAAATATTATGCTTTTTGTGTGTGTGTGTGTGTGTGTATATATATATATATATATTCCAAAACTGCACTTTTTTAAATGTTAAAAGAATAATTTAGGAAAAACAGTTTTAAAAAATAGCCTTTAAATGTTTCACTTGAACATCTATAATCCCGTGTTGAAATATGAATTTCCAAGATGGCATTGAATTTGGGATGGAGGTAGTATTACATTTCAACTTTTTAGAAAAAGATTATTAAGGGAGAGGAAAAGTTTTAACTGTGTCTCTCGAAGCTGTGCCACTTCCCCCCCCCCCCCCCCAATTTTATTCTCTCATCTCTATTTTTACTCATAACCTCTTCTCCTTCAACTCTTATTTTCAATTTTTATTTTTAACACGTAGTGTGTGTATCTCAGATGACTAGTAAAATATAATGTATAAATTTGTTTTTGACACATTAAAATTCATGCGGCACTGTAGAAGGAAAGAAGGGGACACATCTACACTGAGAGTGAGGGAGATTTACGTACGTATAAGTTATTATTATCCTTCCGCTATATACTTTTTTGTTTTTGTTACTTTGGGTTTACTAACATCAGTAACTTTCATCGTTAGCAGAATGGCAGAAGCAGACTGGGCTAAAGCAGCAAATCGATTGTGTGAGAAGGTGTGCTGTTGTCACCATCTGTACTTTCATTGTTTGCTGTTGTCACCATCTTGTAGTTTTATTTCTTATTTTCGTATGACAGGTCGAAGATACTGCTGACATGATTGAAGATGGACTACCAATTTGTAGAGCAAGAAGACGGCGACTGATCTTGACGACACGGCTAATGCAACAACTGTTTCGCACTCCTCCAGCAGTTATTCTCTCTGCTGGTGCCAGTTTGAACTCTGAGATTGTGGCATATTTTGTTGCTAGACTAGCATTAGGTGATGCATGCAGCCTAATGTCTTACTCAAAAAGTTACTCTGATGTGCATCCCGAGGGAGCAAACTTGTATGTAGAACTATTTTGAAGTTGTTCGAAAATTTTCAGCTACATCTGTGAAGGATCATGTGTTACTTGTCATTTAAGAATGAAATTATTTTGTCCATAATAATTTGTTTTGGGCAACTGTTTTGTAGCCAAGCTGATATGTGCAAAACATCTGATGGAATCGGTGACCTGAACCTTTCACTAGTTATGGAAAACTTCATGGGTAGAGTACGGAAGTTAGAAATTGATTTATTGAGGTAATTCTTCAGTAGTTTATACCGTCTTCTTTTCAATTTTTTTCCCGAATTTTTTTAACCTTGGTTCCTCTTATGTTGCTTTACTTTCTTCCTTGGCCAGTTCTTTGACTATTTTTGTGGGCTTTTATATTTGATGTAATTACTGAGAATGAGATTTACAGATATGACGTGGAACAATGATAGTTTTGTGGTAACTTTAAGAAGTTAGGATGAGACTTGTACCTTGCCATCTTTTTTTGTGCAAAATCATTATATTACTTGCAAGCTATGCCTCTCTTCTAAAGGTTACTTTGGGTAACGTCGTCCAGGAAAGAAAGATACTTTTTGTTGTGCTCCAACCTTTTATATGGTCCTCCATGGTAGGTGTCTACCGTCATTACATTGTGACACCCTGAAGTAGGAACACACTAAGAAGCATCCACTGTTGTGCTCTATTCACTGCATTGAATCATCCTAATCATCCGTTTGATCTTCCTCACTAAGAGCAATCAGCAAACTTGCTCCTCTAACTCCTAATCTTGAATGTTTTGCAATGACCATCTCTCCTCAATTTATGAGTCCTAATCAACAATATTGATCTCTTGACCTTCTACAGCATTCACCAGATTAGGGAAATGCTTCCTTAGAGAAACCTCCCTGCAACAATTATCCGTTAGGAAGTTATCCTCTTATTCACATGCTCCCAAGAAATGCTCCTAAGAACTCATTAAAGCCTACTGACACGGTGACTTTCAACATCCCTCCATCGGCAAGGAAACATCCCTTCTCCGAATCAAATGTAATGTTTTAAAAGCGCTACACGGACCTAGGCAATGGAGTTTCAAGCGCCTAGGCCGTGTAGGCTCACCTTGGTGGTTTCCTAGCCAGGTTTTAGGCGGATGCTCAAGGCGTTGTAATTTCTATTTTCTTCTATTCTTAATTGTGAAAGTGCAGGAGTGGAATTTTGAAATATACCCAACTTTAGAACTATATGTAAAATTATGATGAAACTTTGAGTTGGTTACTTTAGCACTAGGAAGCATGGATATTGGCGAATTTGATATGGGACATGACATCTTTTCAAAATACAAGATACAATAAGTTGGGGATACGTTGGATTTTATATATACTTTTAATAAATTTAAATGTGTAAATAAATCTCATTGTTAATAGTGCATGATAAAACCAAGCAAAATATTGTGAAACCCTTGTACTATAAACATGTCCAAGTCTAATAACAAATAAAATTATAATATACAACTCAAAGAGATAACTATGTTTAAGTATGACACATGTTCTTGTCTTTATTTGATCCTTCTAATTATATAGTTGATATTTAACTGAATACTAATTCTAGAGGGAAAAAAGAGAAATTAGTAAATAAGGCATATATATAAATTAAGGAAGGGAATAGATAATCCAAATGTATATTTGATAATTCGACATGGGCCTAATTCTCACATCAGAATAAGGTAGGTCTCACCTCTATGTGAGAGGGAACCATGTAAAAATATCAAAAACACAACACATGTTGAAATAATGTTCTTCATCAGGATATCAGTAAGTTATCAACAAACTCGCATCAAAATTCACCATAGATACAAAATAAAAATTTATATATTTTTATAGATCTACATATATCAATGTAATAAGTAAATTCCATATATTTAAGTTCAATGAAAATACTAGCACCAATCTTAACATATTTAGAAGTATGCGACGCATACCCAAAAGTCTTCGCGGAGTGTCAGTGTCCGAGTGTATGACACACATTTGTCCACCTACAAGAAGTGTCCATGCTTCATATTTTTAGCATAATTAAATACACAACCTTATAACAATTATTGAGAACTAGTGTGTTTTAAAAAAAAAAAAAAAAGATCCTAAAAGCTTCGATATAATCGAGACTGATAGTAGAGCCAATGATAGCAACTAAGGTTCCTAGATGGACAATGGTATTCGTGAATCAATTTCTAGAGAAACCTCTTTTTTTCATCTCACCCCTTTCTGGGTCACCTATAAGGCAACAATGAACGGAGAATATGGACGCATTTCTCTATGGAACTGTTGATGCTTAGTCAAGTTTGGGTCGAAACTGAGTCATGCGACTCCTTCTACGAGCAATCAATGAGTTTGAGTACTAGGTGCAACAGCAGTGAAGTGGCCTTTGACGCCCATGCCGGTGTCTAGAGCGCTTTTTAGAACAATACTCAAATCTTGAATCCCCAAACCACCTCCACTCTAACCAGGAAACACACCTGCTTCTAATTGAACATGGTTCTTTTAGTTTCTAACATTCTATTTTCTTCTCATTTTCCTTTCAGTTTTTATTTAGAAGTTGAGAGTAAGAGCACACTAGAAAATATTTTAAGATTATACCTGGCATTAAACTTTTTTAAGAGTATATATAACTAGAGAATGTTTATGAAGGTCTTTTCTTTTTCTACTTTCTGTATTGTTTTCCTTTTCTTTATTTTTTCTAACCCTTGAGTTTTCCAAGTACCAAACATAGCCTTAAGAGAAAATTATCCCAATAAATTGTCAGGTCAACACTCAACGCTGATTGTCATATGTTTATTGTTGATCCAATAATATATAGAAGTTGCTGTTACCATATGGAAGATTTCAACTAGTCCTAGTCTTTGGGAGTCATTAGTGCAAAGTAGGTATATTAGCGGAGGGCTGAGGTTTTCACGTTAATCTGTACAAAGGCTATGAAAGGTAGGACTAGAGAATAATTGCCCTATCCTATGCTTAGAACACGAAAAACACAACTGGAAAGAAAATAAAATGATAAGTAAAATTGGTGACACTTTCTAATGAACACCAAGTTCCAATCCTACATTATCTGATATGCGTACATTGATAAATTTTAGTGTAATAATATGTTGAACAAAGCCCTTATAGTTTGTAACTTTCTATTTTATTTTCATTTTCACTTGGTCTTTGTTTCGAAGTGGGGATTATTGAGAGGACACTACTAGGAAACAGTTCACACTATACTTGAGGGATTGTCACAAGGAAATATAAACATAATAGTGAGCAGACACTACTAGGAAACAGCTCACACTATACAATACTCCCTCCGTCCCATGATAAAAGTCCTTATTACTATTTTGGATAGTCCCACGTTAAATGTCCACTTTCCTTTAATAACCAAACTTTTACATATTTTTTCTTATTATGCCCGTAGCATTAAATATCTCAATACTTTTATTATTCTAATTCTCTCTCCATATTTAATAAGTATGAAGAGAGAATATTTTGAATTGAATAGCTAGAAAGTTACTCTCTCACCTACATTGAAAATAATTAATGACATATTATTATGGACAATTTTGTCATTTCATTCATCTTTTTAATATGCGTGAAAAGTCCACCAAGACTTTTATCTTGGGACGGATGGAGTATTAACTTTCCACAAAGAAATATGAAATTTCCACAAGGCTTGTCTCACATGAATAGTGAGCGGGTATTGCATCCACACGTGAGAGAGACCCTTGTGGAAATATTAGTTCCTATACTAAATATTAAACTTTTTAAATGTATGTGTAACTACCTGTTAATATGAAGGTCTTTCTTTTTCAATCTTTTTTACATTTTGTTTTTTTCCCTTTTCCTCTTCCTCTTCCTCTTCTTTTTATTTCTTTTTCTTTCGTTCTCAAGTGCCAAACTGCCAATCATAGTATTAGGCCTCCAATGGAGCCTAACTAGACAACCGGAAAATAGAGAGGAAGGATTAGATTCAAGAGTTTAGGTGAAAGAGAAGATGCAAGAAAGGGCGATTGAGAATAATAGAGGTAGAGGACATGCGCAGATGGAGGTTAGGGCAAAGGACTCTTAATACAAATATATCAAAAAGTTAAAAAAAGGAAAAGAAAAAAATGTAATGGAATAAAATGAAATTGCTCTCTTTTCAATACAACACACTAATCTATCCGTTCTAAAATTAACATAATTATCATGGCTTAGGCGTTCTGGTTCTGGAGAAAGATAAGACGCCTTAGACGCTGAGCTGCTAAGGTTCACGCCTTGGTAGCTGGCCCAAGTTAGGTGATTAAGTCATTTTTTACCCATGACTCATCATAACCCATCACCTTCTTATATGATGTAATTTTATTACTTATTAGGATGGGTGTTGACTTGGTTGATTCTTTATTTTTTACATAATGTTTGTTGACTTGTTTTGCTAGTTTTTAATGTGAAATGTTTTATTTTGTGAATTTTGATTGTGAGTATTCATATAATGGTGTTTTTAATTGTATTCCATAGTGTTAGTTATTATGTTTTGAGTTTTAATTTATATAAAATTTTATTATTCAATATACTTTTGAAGTAAAATAAATAATGTATAAATTTCACATTGTTAATGACTTGTCGCCATACGGTTGCAATGGCTTGCGCCTTATTGTTCATATCTTTGGTTTTTTTTAGTAATTTTCATTTATTTTTACTGATTTTATTTAGTTCTAATAGTGCTATTGATAAAATTCCTGTGTTCACCACTGGAAGAGGGGGGATAGAGGAGAAGCTCCAAATGAGCTCTCGTATTTCATTCATCATCAAAAGTGTTAACTTTACTAGCTGAACTAGGCTTATATAAGAGAGATCCTAGTGATTTTTTTAACAGGAAAAAGAAAAGAAAAAGACTACCATTCCCCTTGAGAGACTTCAAATGGCCTTAATTCTAGAACTATCCCCAAGTACAAATTAGTAGATTATCCCTCCATGTTGTACAATTCCTAACACACGCCATAGAGAAAATCATCCCAATAAATTATTGCGTCAACACTTTAGACTGTTTGTCGTTGTATATATAGCTAGTCCAATGATATTTAGAACTTGCTATTATCATTACTGCTAAGTTCTTGTTTAATTAATTTGCTTATTATTTCCTTCCTTGTTTGTGGGGACTGAGGTTTGTAGGGAGAAAAGATGAAAAAGAAGAAGAAAGAAGATGGATGGGGGAATTGTTGTCTGAAGTTGCAATTGTTGTTGTCTTGCCTGTTGCTAACTTTTTTTTTTTATCAACCTTCCTTGTCGTAATGCAGACTGGACAAGAGGGCATCAGTGTTGGACTTGAGAGTGGAATGTCAAGATGTAGAGAATTTTTCTTTAATGAATCGATTCGCAAAGTGTCATGGCCGGTTGAAAACTGATGGCGCTGAGACCTCATCATCATCCAATACAGCTGTGAATGCTCAGAAACCCTTCACCGAGAAATATGCTACTTTAGTTCCATTGCCAACATTGCCAAGGAATCTCCCTGATAGGGTACAATGTCTTTCATTATGATCATTAATTAATTAATATCCCCCTTGGTTTAGCATCCCTGTGCTTCCCTAGTCTATTTTCTTGATATTATATACTGACATTTGCAACACCACCAAAAGAACCACACAAATGGAAATGCAAGAGAAGAATGGAGAGCAGATTTTGTCCTCCAAATATGGAGAGAAGAATGTAAAGTTTGGCTCATGTAAATGCTGTGATGTGAAATTTTAAGGAACTTGGTTGGCGCATCTTAGTAATGGGGACAACATATTGTTGCAGTCAACCAAATTCCTGCTATATATACATGAACATTCTTGTTTCTGTCTCTGGATTTTCATTTTTAGGAGTTGACAAATTTTTCCTCTCAAAAAGTGTCTAAAATAAATAATTTATCATCGTAATGTTGGCTAAATATATTTCTTCTGATTAGTTATAAAGTACTCCCTTCGTCTCGTATTAAACGTGGTTTCGGCACGTTAATTAATAAAATTTTTTATACTTAAATTGTCCAATTAAATTACTTATTAATTGAAGTATAAATTTACTTTCTCTATAATCCCAAAATTAATTATTTCTTCCAAATTCTCATGTTATAGAGAGAGGTTTCAACAGTCTTTTCAACTACTTTGGGATATTTATAGGTGAGCCACATTAGAAAAATTCTCTCCAACAGCCTTTTCAAATTGTCATGTAGGTTAACAAATATTTTTTTCATTCTTCAAATTTGCAATCTCCTTCTCACTCTTCAAATCTATAGTTAAAGGCTAAAAATATTTATTACGCTTGATGAGTTTGATGTATAGCTCATTAAAATGAAGAGACTGATGAGGCACAAAATATAAAAATAGTAAATAATGCTCTTCAGATTGTCACGTAGGTCAACAAATATGAATTTGAATTTTTTTTTTTGTTACTACTCTTGGAGATGCTCTAATGTAAACCTTTTATCATATTTCTTAAGTTTCCAACAAAAGTAGACTAAAAAGATTATAATGGTATAAGTGAAAAAATAAAATAAAAATAGTTACTAGTATAGAAATAAGACGTTTATTTTGGAACATCCTAAAAGGAAATTAGGACGTTTATTAAGAAAGATGATAAAATGACAAAATTGTCAACAATTAAATTCTTACTTAATTACATAGTTTTTTACACACAATTAGTGATGCTCTATTTATCCATATAAAATAAAAATATTACAATTAATACTAAGGTTATGTTTGTTTGTAAAGATTATACTTATACGTACTAATTAAAACAAAAATTGCTAATATAACATCTGTTGTGTATAAAAATAATATTTTATGTATATTTTATAATTTATTTATTATGTGCTTTTTATTAATAAGTTGAAACAGACGATGAAAATGCCTAGACCCTCGACGCCTCCATTGTTTCTCCTCCTCAAATCCATCACCCCATCTCCATCAACAACTTTCTCTCTCTAAACCCTCTTCTTTTCTCTCCCCAAATCTCTCCCCCTAAACCCATTTTCTGTCTCCTCTCTTAAACCCTTTTCTTCTGTAATTGAAAACCCACAAAATGAAGAAGAAATTATTGCCACCTCTCTCTCCTCTGAGCTCCTCAAAGAATCTGATTCTATTTCTCTTCCTCAACGCCTTGATTTCAATTTCTCTCACATCAAACTAACCCCTACCCTTATCCTCTCCACCCCCAATCTTTCCCCAGATGTTGGCCGCTCTGCTCTTGGATTTCACAAATGGGTTTTTTCAAGACCCAATTTTGAACCTACTGATGAAATTATTTCTACTTTGTCAATTATTTTGGCAGCCGGAAAGATTTTAAGGCGACCCATGAAGTTCTTGTTGATAATCGTGGGGTTTTTGGAGCTAAAACCCTTGAATCTTTGATTGATCGCTTGGTTCGGGTTGAGAGTGTGACGCCCCTCAAAAATAGGTCCACACAACTCATTTTGAATCACCAAATACATACTACAAAATTTCAATACAAACTTCCTATTTACAACTATTAAATTGTCGTTCAAAATACGACCACACATACTGTGAGTTTGAATACAAATATTGCATCGTATATAATATGATAATATTCAAACTCAAATTAAGTTTTCATTATAGTTATTCTCACACTATTTCACAACATAGTGAAGACTTCTATAGTAACTATCTCGGACCATTACTCAACTCCCCGACTAGTCTCAACTACACTTTTATTTTCTGAGAAGAACAATGGAACAAAAAGAAAAAGGGTGAGCTCAACTAGCCCAGTAAAGAACATTATGACTAAGATAATGAGAAATAATTTATCTTTATCTTTCAACAATTGTAAATCGGATAAAATATAATGGACAACAAGTTTTAGATCAACAATTTCAATAAAAATAGCAATCCATTAGAAGAGTCAAGTAGAGAATGATGTCTACTATTTTCTATGATTTAAAAGTCCATCATCGATATTTTATTCCTGTAACACCAATCAATAATTGTTTCATACCCACGAATTATCTATGTACTACGGGCCAAAGATAATCGTTTGTATAACCAGTTGTCATGATCATGCCAAACATCTGTCCATCTATACACTACGAGCCAAAGAGGACTTTCAGCACAAACCTTTATCTGTAACATCAAAGGTCATGATTATATCAATACACAATATCTGGTCATAATCATATCAATCAACAATTCATCTTTGTACTACGGGCCAAAGATGACTTTCACCACAATATAAGCATGAGAATGATGACAATGATATAAAGAATGAATCAAGTGACATCAATGACAAATATTAAAGAGTTATAATTTAATTTGTTTCGAGTTCAAGAATGTCCAAATTGTCAACATGATCACCAATTGTGGAGAAATTCAAAAATGATATTTAAGAAGATAATTTGGACAAAGAAAAGAAACTAAATTTCGTCGTGAATAGTACTTATGAATAATACCGTATGAATATTATCCATGAATAGTACCGTATGAATAGTATCCCAACATGAACAGATTAAAATTTAATAAGAAAGTTCAGACCAATATTCTAGTGAAATGATAATAGATAAAGCGTAAACCTTAAGGAATTTCTAATCATTTCAGAAATTATAAAAGCAATACTTACCATAGTAAGTTTAAATTTAGGAATATGAAATGAAATAATATCACTTACATAATATGGAGTATGAAAGAAAATTATATCCCTTACGAGTATTGAAATAAAATAATATTCTTTACCTTAGAAGAAGCTAGATCTGACTTGGTATAACATATATTATCCTGAGAAAATCTTGCACTATAAACTACACTCAAAGTATTCTTATACTCAAAAGAAATACTCACAATATTGCAGTAGGAACACTTGTATATTTTGGTGTGTTTAGGATGACGGGGTAACCTCCCTTTTATAGTGCAATTCGAAGGAAGAAAATAAATTAATCTGCCTAATTTTTTTTTCTCTGCCTAACTTGTTTTTTTCTTTCAATGGCTAACTTCCTCATATTTCTTATGGGTGAGGGCCCATGAATTAGGAAAACATGGGTTGCAGGAGAATTGAAAAAGAGACGTGCACGAAATTATTTTGAAAAAAGATTTCAAAACTAAAATGATAACCTTCACTCCACTCTTATTCATATACTGAAAATTAAATATTATTATAATAATATTATCATTTACATTATAAAATTATACTATTATTGTGGCGCTTTAAAATGCCAAAGATATTCATCGATCGGTCGTGTTCATTTAAACACTGCTCATCTTTGCACTACAGCCAAAGATATTCTTCTGAAATCATTCATCTTTGCACTACGGCCAAAGATATTCAATAATATCATCATTTAAGACCGAGGGATGATGAAAAATATTTTAAAGAATCGAATCCAAAGAAACAAAATGACAAGGATTAAGGATTAATGATTCGTATTTGTTTTATCCATGTCCCAACAATACCTCAAAATAATCATAGTGGTGTAAAATTCAAGAATGATCAAAACATGGATACAATCAAAGCTAGTATCCGAATAGATATTTTGGACCTAAAAGAAGAAATTTTATTTTTCTATGAATAGTCTTGAGATATCGTGAATAGTCATGTTATCGTGAATAAAGTAACTTCAAACACCAAAAGATAGAAATTCCACAAAAAAACATTTTCACGCTTCAAAATAGTACTCGTGAATAGTAACTCTCGTGAATAGTAACTTTCATGAATAGTAACTCATGAATAGTAACCCAGACATGAAGAAGTTCGATTTGATAAAACTTCGGATCAACATTTCAAAGATAATGATATTGAAGAAATAATATCATTCTGAAAAAAATAATATCCACTACCTCAAAGAATCAATTACTTGAGGAGGAAAGGTCGGAAGTGATCTTTGAATGAAACTTATCTTGAATAAAGAACTCTCAAAGTATCTAAATACTCACAAAATCGCTTCGATAATATAGAGAGAGAAGAAAGAAAACTTTGTTTACGGTGTGATTTTCAATTCTAACTTAGCCCTCATTTATAGGAAAATGTTAGCCCGTAAAGCGAAGACTTGACCTGCTTTACTGATGGCTTTACACTACTATTGCCACCCACCACATTTGAAATAAAATTCAGCACATTTCTTCACCAACCACAAGTGGGGCCCACTCAATTCTAGAATTTTCCACCAAAATCAATTATAAACCTAATTTCCGAATTCGACACCTCTTAAAATTCACAACAAATCATTCGTGCATTTTAACGGTTTCAAAATTTGTGGACATATACTCAACTTATGTATGTATAACATACCCAAAATTACCACCATCCAACGGTCGGATTAAAAAATTATAACCCCTTGATATATCTCAAAACCCCCGATTTAATTTTTAATACCTCCAATCCGATAAAAATACTTGATAAAACACACTCAACATTAATTTCTTCATTTATAACCACATAAATAAATCCATCATTTATATCCATATAAAATAAATATTTCTTTATCATATGAATCAATAATTAATTATTCACAAATAATATTACAGAATCACAATTATAATGACCAGCCGCTCCTCAGAAAGAGGGGCTTTCAATAAGGATCTCTCCTCTTCTTTGGCAATTATTAGGTGACCAAACCTCTCCTTAGATGAACTTTCTAGACATTGCCAATAATGTTATCTAATAATATTATTCAAATAATATGAATTATTGATCCGATAATGGAGATAATAATGCGGTGACAATTATTGAACAACAATAATATAAAATATCAACGCAAAGAATTATTGAATCAATAAAATAAAATATCAATGAAGAATTAACTCGTGAAAATTATTGAGTAATGTCTTCACGTAAGGATCAATAATTCAACAATCTTTCATGCATCTGGTGTAATCTTTGTGCAACCACAGCAGACATCAGTATTTTAACCAATTTGCATTCCAATACTTAATTGATAACAACTACGCCCGATTATTTTTAACCAACTTATATTTGTCGTTTTCCTCATCAAATCGCTTTCACATTATGGGGCCCACACATGGTCATACTACTGGCAAATAAATTTAATATTCCCAACGATTTAATATTCCACGACCAAACGAATATTCCCTAACAACAATGAATATTTTATAACCACTTTGGCTTATTTTGAAATATTTATGTATTGAACCCTTAACTATCCACATTAATCAAATCAACCCTTACTATTTCAAAATAATAAATAAAGGAAATTCCTTTTATTTAAAAAATTTGAGGTCTTACAACCTCCCTTCCTTATGAAATTTCGGTCCCTCGAAATTGGCGACGTACTGTGTTTCGAAAAGGTGAGGATACCTCGCTTTCATTTCCGCTTTCCAATTCCTGTGTCATTTCCTCTATAGCATGACGATTCCTCCACAAAACTTTAACTTGTGGTATGACCTTTCTTAGCGTAGGACATGCTCCTTCCTATCCAAGATCTTGACAGTACCTCCTCATACGTTAAGTCTTCGCCTATCTCGTCCGGTTCTAACTCAATAACGTGGTTCGTCTTTCACATATTTACGAAGCAATGATATGTGAAACACATTATGAACACGAGACATACTCGAAGGTAACGCAAGTCTATAGGCTACATTTCCTACTCGGACAAGAATTTGAAATGGACCAATAAATCGTGGATTGAGCTTTCCTCTCTTCCCAAATCTTGTAACTCCTTCCATGGAGCAACTCGCAACAATACATGATCCCCTACATTAAATTCCACGTCCCTTTCGATGAAGATCCGCATAACTCTTTTGTCGATCTTGTGTCCGCTTTGTATACGTTGTCGAATCATTTGGATCTTTTCGGTAGTCATATCGTATTAACTCGGGTCCCAACAATGTTGCTTCACCCACCTCATCCCAACATATTGAGAACGACATTTTCTTCCATATAATGCTTGAATGGAGCCACACCTATACTTGCACGATAACTGTTGTTGTAGGAGAATTCCACCAATGGTAAATACTTATCCCAACCGCCTTTGAAGTCTAGGACACGTAGTCTTAATAAATCTTCAAGAGTTTGAATAGTCCTCTCTCGATTGTCCGTCCGCTTTGGGGATGGTATGTCAACTAAATCGCAAATCCGCGCTCCATAGCTTTTTGCAAGCTAACCCAAAATCTTGAAGTGAATCTTGGGTCACGATCCGAAACTATGGATACAGCATGCCATGCAACCTCACAATCTTTATTTACGCATACTAAAGAAGACGTTCAAGGGAATAAGTCTCCGTGATCGGCAAGAAATGAGCGATTTGGTTAATCTATCAACAATAACCCAAATAAGATTGATGCTTCTTGAGAAACCGTAGGAAGACCCGTAACGAAATCCATGGTAATGTGTTCCCACTTCCATTCCGAATCTCAAGTGGTTGCAACGGACCCTTAGGTACTAGATGTCGCCTTTACACATTGACAAGTTAAACACATCGAGATAAACTTTGCAATCTCTCTCTTCATATTGTTCCACCAAAATGTATGTCAAGATCACGATACATTTTAGTACTTCCGAGATGGATTGCAAATGGTGTATTGTGTGCCTCCATCATAATCTTGTACTTCAAATCGAGTCGTTAGAACACAAAGTCTCAGAGTGGACTCAAGTATTCCTTCTTCATCAATTCTCGCTTAACCTAATAGCTCCTTCTTGTACTTTCTTCTTCATACGCGCATCGCCCGGGTGGTCCATGGCTTGAGCAACCTTAACTTTTTCTATTAAAGTTGGCTCTGTCGCGTATACTTGACATCATCGCACTCGTTCCCCGCGATATGATCTTCTACTCAACGCCATTTACCACGCTCGCTTTTCCGGGATGGTATTGAATAGTGTGGTCGTAGTATTTCAATAGTTCGAGCCAACGTCATTTGCCGCATGTTGAGTTCTTTTTTGAGTGAAGAAATATTTAAGGCTTTTATAGTCCGAATATATCTCCACTTTCTCCCCATATAGATAGTGCCTCCATATCTTTAATAAGAAACGATCGGCGCCTAACTCTAGATCATGAGTAGGATAATTCCTCTCATACTCTTTAAAGTTGTCATGAGGCATAAAGTGCATGACTTTCCCACGCTGCATGAGAACACATCCTAACCCTTTGCAAGAAGCATCGTTGTAGATAACAAATCCATCCGAACCGATGGTATTGTTAGACCAGTGTTGAAATAAGTCTCCTCTTAAGCTCTTGGAAACTCTTCTCATTTCTTCACTCCAAACGAATTTTGTATCCTTCCGAAAGTTAGCTGAAGTTAATGGAGTAGCGATTCGAGAAAACCTTCCACGAATCTCCGATAATAACCACTAAGCCCAAAAGCTACGTCTTTCAACACCGACTTCGGTTTGCTCCTAACTTTGTATTGCTTCAATCTTCACGGATCAACAGATACTCCATGTTTCCGACAATCAAGGCCCAAGGAATGCTACTTCCTCGCCGAACTCGCATTTCTTCAATTTGGCATATAGTTTGTTTTCACGAAGCCTTTGGAGTACCAAATTTCAAATGGTGCTCATGATCTTCAATACTTTTGGAATATATAAGGATGTCATCAATAAAAGACAACAATGAACTGATCCAAATATTCCTTGAATACTCGGTTCATCATATCCAATGAAAGCCATGAGGAGCATTAGTTAGTCCGAAAGACATGACTAAAAATTCATAATGCCCATACCGAGTTCTACAAGGCGCTTTTGGAATATCCTCGCAGTAAGACCCCAAATTTTTTTAAATAAAAGGAATTTCCTTTATTTATTATTTTGAAATAGTAAGGGTTGATTTGATTAATGTGGATAGTTAAGGGTTAAATACGCAAATATTTCAAAATAAGCAAGTGGTTATAAAATATTCATTTTTATTTGGGAATATTCGTTTGGTCGTGGAATATTCGTGATGCTTTGTCGGGAATATTCGACGACGGTGCGGCAAGACCCATGTGGGCCCCATAACTGAAAGCGATTGGATGAAGAAAACGACAAATATAAGTTGGTTAAAAATAACGGCAGAAGTTGTTACTGAATTAAGGCTGTTGGAATACCCTTGGTTAAAATACGATAATACGCGTGGTTGCAAGAAGACACCTGGTATTACACAAATATTGTTGAATTATTGATCCTTACGTAAGAAGGCACTACTCAATAATTTTCACGGTAGTTCTCGCTCAATATTTTATTTTATTGATTCAATAATTACGCATTGATATTTTATATTATTGTTGTTCAATAATTGTCACTGCATATTATCTCCATTATCGATCAATAATTCATATTATTTGAATAATATTATTAGATAGCATTATTGGCAATGTCTAGAAAGTTCACAAGGAGAGGTTTGGTCACCTAATCACAAGCGCCAAGAGGAGAAATCCTTATCTGAAAGCCCCTCTTTCCCGAACGGCTTTGGTTGTCATAATTGTGATTCTCAAATATTATTTGTGAATAATTAATTATTGATTCATATGATAAAGAAATATTTATTTTATGTGGATATAAATGATGGATTTATTTATGTGGTTATAAATGAAGAAATTATTGTTGAGGTGTTTTATCAAGATTTTACCGTATCGGAGGTATTAAAAATTAAATCGGGGTTTTGAGATATATTGCGGGGGTTATAATTTTTAATCCGACCGTTGGATTGTGGTAATTTTGGGTATGTTATACATACATAAGTTGAGTATATGTCCACAAATTTTGAACCGTTAAAATGCACGAATGATTTGTTGTGAATTTTAAGAGGTGTCGGATTCGAAAATTAGGTTTATAATTGATTTTGGTGGAAAATTCTAGAATTGAGTGGGCCCCACTTGTGGTTGGTGAAGAAATGTGCTGAATTTTATTTCAAATGTGGTGGTGGCAATAGTAGCGAGTAAAAGCCATCGTGTAGCGTCAAGTCTGCTTGGCTACGGCTAACATTTTCCTATAAATAGAAAGGGCTGTTAGAATTGAAAATCACACGTAAACAAAGTTTTCTCTCTTTCTCTCTCTATATTATTTGTATTTTGTGAGTATTTAGATACTTTGAGAGTTCTTTGTTTAGTACAAGTTTCATTCAAAGATCACTTCCACCTTTCCTTCCGGAAATCTTGATTCTTTGAGGTAAGGGATGTTATTTTCTTTTCGAGATGATATTATTTCTTCAATATCATTATCTTTTGAAATATTGGTTGGAATTTTTATCAAATTTGGAACTTTTTCATGCTCGGGGTTACTATTCATGAGTTACTATTCACGAGTTACTATTCATGAGTTACTATTCACGAGTTCTTTATTCACGAGTACTATTATGAAGCGTGAAAATGTTTTTTTTGGAATTTCTATCTTTTGGTGCTCTGAGTTACTATTCACGTATACAAGCCTTATTCACGATACTGCACTATTCACGTATACATGACTATTCATCGAAAAATAAAATTTCTTCTTTTCGTCAAAATATCTATTCCGGATACTAGCTTTGATTGTATCCATGTTTTTGATCATTCTTGAATTTTACACCACTATGATTATTTTTGAGGTATTGTTGGACATGGATAAAACAAAGTACTGAATCCTTAATCCTTAATCCTTGTCATTTTGTTTCACCGGATTCGTTCTTTAAAAATATTTTTCATCATCCTCGGTCTTAAATGATGATATTATTGAATATCTTTGGCACAGAGTGCAAAGATGAATGATTTCAAGAATATCTTTGGCCAGTAGTGCAAAGATGAACAGTGTTTAAATGAATATGACCAATCGATGAATATCTTTGGCCTGTAGAGTGCAAAGATGAACAAAAAGTTGAGATGAACACGACCGATCGATGAATATCTTTGGCCTGTAGTGCAAAGATGAATGTTTGATTTGAGATGAATATTGATTGATGTTACAGGATAAAATTTTGATGATGGATCATTAAATTCATAGATTATAGTAGATTTCATTCTCTACGTAACTCTTCTATGAATTATTATTTCATTAAATATTGATCCTAAACTTGTTGTCTATTGTATTCTATCGATTTTTTCCTCCTCGTTGAAGACTAACGATAATTTGTTGTATATTATCTTAGTCATAATATTCTTTATTGAGCTAGTTGAGCTCACCCTTTTCCTTTTGTTCCATTCTTCTCGGGGAGGCGAGAATATAAGCGAAATGCAGTCGGGGTATGGAATGAAGGTTTTAGAAAGGATTGTTTAGTAGTCCTCACCATTTTTGTAAAATAATGTATCAATAAATGTGATGAGGATTTATTTGAGTATAAATATTGTACAGAAGATAATATTTGTATTTAAACTCACGCTTTCTTGTTGTAGTAATAAAGTTGTAGTTGTTTACGCACTATGTATTGACAACTTAATGGGTGATGTATACCTATTTTGGGGGCGTCCATGGTTGGTATCGAGCTTAGGATATGATCTCTCAGCGGAGATCGGGGAATAGAACTAGGAGGGAGAGACGAGTAAATCCTTCATTAGTGTGTCCTACCTAAGCTTATTTGTTAGTTAATGTCAAGATATAGGGATATTATGTGATATATTGATTTCCTTAATTAACCCTTGTTTTATGACAATGATTTGAGAATGTCGACCGAGAATATTAACAATGGAGTAAATGAGGCCGTAGAGATGCTGTCTTTACCAACGAGGAGAACGTGCAACAGTCGGGCAATGTTCCTCCCGTGAACAACACCACCGAAAGAGATGATGAGCGAGGATATTTAGAAGCTTTTTAGCGATTCATGCAAAATCAGACGAGGGAGACTTCGTGTTCAAAATACGAGGAGAAATGATAGCAATTCACGGGTTGTCACAACAAGCGAGTTCAAAGAGTTGGGACCACGAGAATTTAAGGGAAAGCCGGATCCGATCATGGCGGAAACATGGGTCAAATAAATTACCAAGATATTCGATGTCTTGGGATGCGGAGGAACAGAAGGTTCCATTCGCCACCTTTATGTTAAAATGTGGCGAGGCGGATTCATCGGTGGGAGTCGTGAAGCGTACCATCCACCGCTTTCAGCATGTCTTGGGAGACGTTTGAGAGACTATTTAATGACAAATACTTTCCTGAAAGTGTTCGTCATATGAAGGAAGTGGAGTTCATCGATTGGAACAAAACAACATGGCGGTGTCTCAATGCGAGGCAAAGTTTGCGAGTTATCCGAGTTTGCACCTCATTTGGTGGAGGATGAGGAACGATGACGCGGATGTTTCTTAGAGGTTTGAAACCCAAGATACGTCGATTATCTCATTTCTCATAAACTTTCTCTTTATTCGGATGTTGTAAAATGTGGCTCAATTATTAGAGCGAGATAACGAAGTACGGTCAACCGAGGACCATAACCGGGATCGTACGTAGATAAGCGGTCAGCAGAATAATGATAACTGCGGAAAGAAAGCAGACGGACGAAATGGTAACCACTACGGTGGTAATCATAGCCATAAAAAATGTAAGAAGCGAGTTAGGAGGAGATTTTAAAAAGGAGATTTAACAACGACTATATGAAGACGATAGTCTTAGGTAGCAACCCGGTTCTAAGGGAGGAGATCGACCACCGGTCATATCTTTCTACAAATCACGGAAAAGAGGGACATATCGGTCAAACGCCTAGCAACAGCTCAAGGTATGCTATAGTTGTGGAAAGGAAGGACATATCGCTCGAGATTGTACGCAATGGCGAAACCTAGTTCAATGAGGACGGTGACTCAAAAAGATCATCCCCGAAAAAGTCAAAGTCAACGATTACGGGAAGAGCGTTTGTTGTATTTGGTCATAATGCGAGGAACCCAAGCGAGGTTATCACGGGTAAGCTATTTATAAATTCTTGCGAAGTTTATACCTTACTTGATACTGGTGCTACCCATTCATTTATCTCTCCTGCATGTGCTCAACGTTTAAACTTGACTCCGGAGAAATTAGACTTTGATCTATCATGGAAACTCCGTTAGGAGAAACTTTCATCACATCCTCTCGTTTATAAATCTTGTTTGATTCAAGTTGGCACCATTACCTTACCGTTGACCTTATCTCTTTAAAGATACTTGCTTTTGATGTGATTTTAGGAATTGATTGGTTAACTACTCATCATGCCAAAATTGATTGTTTTAAATAAGGTTGTTAGTTTTCATATTCCCAACCAACCCGTTGTATGCAATTCAAGAACTAAACCATTAAAATCAATCAACATATCATATCTAATCATAAAGCTATTCGTTTATTGAAAAGCGGATGTCGAGCTTTCTTAGCCCATGTTATGGATTTGAATAAAGACACGTCAAATTTGAATAATATTCCTGTTGTTATTGACTTTCCGACGTATTTCACGAAGAACTTCCCGCCTACCCCCGAGCGTGAAGTTGAATTCTTTATTGATCTTGAACACAGTACAAAGCCCATTTCTAAAACCCCATATCGAATGGCTCTATTGAACTTCAGGAGTTAAAGGTCCAACTACGAGAATTGTTGGACATCGGTTTCATTCGTCTAGTAGACGTCTCCTTGGGTGCTCTGTTTTATTTGTAAAAAGAAAGACGGGAGTATGCGACTTTGTATTATTGTCGGAATTGAACCATGTCACCATCAAGAATAGGTATCCTCACCTCGTATTGATGACTTGTTTGACCCCATTCTGAGGGGCACAATTCTTTTCAAAAATCGATCTTAGATTTCGGATATCATCGGTGAAAATTAGAATCGAGGATATTCCAAAGACGCCTTCGAATCTTCCCAGATGGGCATTATGAATTCTTAGTCATGTCTTTCGGACTAACTAATGCTCCTGCGGCTTTCATGGATATGATGAACCGAGTATTCAAGGAATATTTGGATCGAGTTAGTTGTTGTCTTTATTGATGACATCCTTATATATTCCAAAAGTCGTGAAGATCATGAGCACCATTTGAAGTCGGTGGTACTCCAAAGGCTTCGAAAACCAACTATATGCCAAATTGAAGAAATCGAGTTCGTTACGGCTTGAGAAGTAGCATTTCTTGGGCATGTCAGTGTCAAAACATGGAGTATCTGTTGATCCGGCCAAGATTGAAGCAATACAAAGTTGGGAACAACCAAGCTTCGGTGGATCAAGTGCACGTAGCTTTTTGGGCTTAGTGGTTATTATCGGAGATTCGTGGAAGGGTTTTCTCGAATCGCTACTCCATTAACTCGGCTAACTTCGGAAGGATACAAAATTAGTTTGGGAGCGAAGAATGCGAGAAAAGTTTCCAAGAGCTTAAGAGGAGACTTATTTCGGACTTTTGTTTCTAACAATACCATCCGGTTCGGATGGATTTGTTATCTACAAATGATGCTTCGGGCAAAGGGTTAGGATGTGTTCTCATGCAACGTGGGAAAGTCATAGCCTATGCCTCGCGACAACTTAAAGAGTATGAGAGGAATTATCCTACTCATGATCTGTAGTTAGCGCATCGTTTTCGCTAAAGATATGGAGGCACTATCTATATGGGAGAAAGTGGAGATATATTCGGATCATAAAAGCCTTAAATATTTCTTCACTCAAAAGAACTCAACATGCGGCGTGACGTTGGCTCGAGCTATTGAAAGACTACGACCACACTATTCATACCATCCCGGTAAAGCTTAACGTGGTAGTGGCGCATTGAGTAGAAGATCATATGCTTGAGGAGCGAGTGCGATGATGTCAAGTATCGACATAGAAACCAACTTTAATAGAAAAAGTTAAGGTTGCTCAAGCCACCAGGCCGGAAATGTGCGTATGAAGAAGAAAGTACAAGAAGGAGCTATTCCTAAGCGAGAATTGATGAAGAAGGAATACTTGAGTCCACTCTAGACTTTGTGTTCTAACGACTCGATTTGAAGTACAAGATTATGATGGAGGCAATAATACAATACACCATTTCGCAATCCATCCTGAAGTACTAAAATGTATCGTGATCTTGACATACATTTTGGTGGAATAATATGAAGAGAGATTGCAAAGTTTATCTCGATGTGTTTAACTTGCCAACGATGTAAAGGCGAGCATCTAGTACCTAAGGGTCCGTTGCAACCACTTGAGATTCCTAATGGAAGTGGAACACATTACCATGGATTTCGTTCACGGGTCTTCCTACGGTTTCTCAAGGCATCAATGCTATTTGGGTTATTGTTGATAGATTAACCAAGTCTCCGCTCATTTCTTGCCGTCTGGAGACTTATTCCCTTGAGCGTCTTCTTTAGTATATATGCGTAAATGAGATCGTGAGGTTGCATGGCATGCTGTATCCATAGTTTGGATCGTGACCCAAGATTCACTTCAAGATTTTGGGTTAGCTTGCAAAAAGCTATGGGCACAGTTTGCGATTTAGTTCGGCATACCATCCCCAAACGGACGGACAATCGAGAGGACTATTCAAACTCTTGAAGATTTATTAAGACTACGTGTCCTAGACTTCAAGGGCGATTGGGATAAGTATTTACCATTGGTGGAATTCTCCTACAACAACAGTTATCGAGCAAGTATATGTGTGGCTCCATTCGAGCATTATATGGGCGAAAATGTCGCTTCTCGATATGTTGGGATGAGGTGGGTGAAGCAACATTGTTGGGACCCGAGTTAAGATGCGTGTATTCTAGAAAAGATCCAAATGATTCGACAACGTATACAAACTATTTCAAGATCGACAAAAGAGTTATGCGGATCTTCATCGAAAGGACGTGGAATTTAATGTAGGGGATCATGTATTGTTGCGAAGTTGCTCCACTGGAAGGGAGTTACAAGATTTGGGAAGAGAGGAAAGCTCAATCCACGATTTATTGGTCCATTTCAAATTCTTGAAAGGAGGAAAATGTAGCCTATAGACTTGCATTACCTCCAAGTATGTCTCGTGTTCATAATGTGTTTCACATATCTCGTATTTCGTAAATATGTGAAAGACCGAACCACGTTATAGAGTTAGAACCGGACGAGATAGTAGAAGACTTAACGTGTGAGGAGGTACTTGTCAAAGATTTTGGATAGGAAGGAGCATGTCCTACGCCATAAGGTCATACCACAAGTTAAAGTTTTGTGGAGGAATCATGCTATAGAGGAAATGACACGGGAATTGGAAACGAAATGAAAGCGAGGTATCCTCATCTTTTCGAAACACCGTGTCGTCGTCGATTTCGAGGACGAAATTTCATAAGAAGGGGAGGTTGTAAGACCAAAAATTTTTTAAATAAAAGGAATTTCCTTTATTTATTATTTTGAAATAGTAAGGGTTGATTTGATTAATGTGGATAGTTAAGGGTTAAATACGAAATATTTCAAAATAAGCAGTGGTTATAAAATATTCATTTTTGTCGGAATATTCGTTTGGTCGTGGAATATTCGTCTCGCTTAGAATATTAAATGCGACCATTTAGCGACCATGTGTGAGCCCATAACGGAAAGCGATTGGATGAAGAAAACGACAAATATAAGTTGGTTAAAAATAACTTGGCGTAGTTATTCTGCAGATTAAGATCATTGGAATACCCGGTGGTTAAAATACTGATGTCTGGCGTGGGTTGCACAAGCAATAGCACGGTATTGCATGATGATTGTTGAATTATTGATCCTTACGTGAAGGCACTACTCAATAATTTTCACGATGAATTCTTGTTCAATATTTTATTTTATTGATTCAATAATTCTTTGCGTTGATATTTTATATTATTGTTGTTCAATAATTGTCACTTGCACATTATCTCCATTATCGAGATCAATAATTCATATTATTTGAATAATATTATTAGATAGCATTATTGGCAATGTCTAGAAAGTTACATCGAGGAGAGGTTTGGTCACCTAATTGCGGCGGCCATGAAGAGAAATCCTTATCTGAAAGCCCCCTCTTTCACTGGGACTACTGGTTGTCATAATTGTGATTACAGTAATATTATTTGTGAATAATTAATTATTGATTCATATGATAAAGAAATATTTATTTTATGTGGATATAAATGATGGATTTATTTATGTGGTTATAAATGAAGAAATTATTGTTGAGGTGTTTTATCAAGATATTTTACCGTTTGGAGGTATTAAAAAATTAAATCGGGGGTTTTGAGATATATTATGGGGGTTATAATTTTTTAATCCGACCGTTGGATTGTGGTAATTTTTGGGTATGTTATACATACATAAGTTGAGTATATGTCCACAAATTTTGAGCCGTTAAAATGCACGAATGATTTGTTGTGAATTTTAAGAGGTGTCGGATTCGAAAATTAGGTTTATAATTGATTTTGGTGGAAAATTCTAGAATTGAGTGGGCCCCACTTGTGGTTGGTGAAGAAATGTGCTGAATTTTATTTCAAATGTGGTGGGTGGCAATAGTAGCGGTAAAAGCCATCGTGTAGCAGGTCAAGTCTGCCTTGGTGGGCTAACATTTTCCTATAAATAGAAATTTAAGTTAGAATTGAAAATCACACCGAAAACAAAGTTTTCTCTCTTTCTCTCTCTATATTATTGAGCGTATTTTGTGAGTATTTAGATACTTTGAGAGTTCTTTGTTTAGTACAAGTTTCATTCAAAGATCACTTGAGCCTTTTCCTTCCAAGCATTGATTCTTTGAGGTAAGGGATGTTATTTTCTTTTAGGATGATATTATTTCTTGATATCATTATCTTTGAAATATTGGTTGGAATTTTTATCAAATTTGGAACTTTTTCATGTATCCGGGGTTACTATTCATGAGTTCTTATTCACGAAGTTACTATTCATGAGTTACTTATTCACGAGTTACTATTCACGAGTACTATTTAATGAAGCGTGAAAATGTTTTTTTGTGGAATTTCTATCTTTTGGTGTCTGAGTTACTATTCACGTATAACGGCACTATTCACGTATACTGACCACTATTCACGTATCTGGCACTATTCATCGAAAAAATAAAATTTCTTCTTTTTAGTCCAAAATATCTATTCGGATACTAGCTTTGATTGTATCCATGTTTTGATCATTCTTGAATTTTACACCACTATGATTATTTTTTGAGGTATTGTTGGACATGGATAAAACAAAGTACTGAATCCTTAATCCTTAATCCTTGTCATTTTGTTTCACTTTGGATTCGTTCTTTAAAATATTTTTCATCATCCTCGGTCTTAAATGATGATATTATTGAATATCTTTGGCACGTAGTGCAAAGATGAATGATTTAATGAAGAATATCTTTGGCACGTAGTGCAAAGATGAGCAGTGTTTAAATGAACATGACCAATTGATGAATATCTTTGGCACGTAGTGCAAAGATGAGCAGTGTTGAGATGAACATGAATGGTGATGAATATCTTTGGCACATGGTGCAAAGATGAATGTTTGATTTGAGATGAATATTGATTGATGTTACGAGGATAAAATTTTGATGATGGACCGTTAAATTCATAGATTATAGTAGATTTCATTCTCTACGTAACTCTTACATGAATTATTATTTCATTGCGAATATTGATCCGAAACTTGTTGTCTATTGTATTCTATCGATTTTTCCTCCGTGAAGACTAACGATAATTTGTTGTATATTATCTTAGTCATAATATTCTTTTCTTGAGCTAGTTGAGCTCACCCTTTTCCTTTTTGTTCCATTCTTCTCGGGAGGCGAGAATATAGCGAGTGCAGTGGGGTATGGAATGAAGGTTTTAGAAAGGATTGTTTAGTAGTCCTCACCATTTTGTAAAATAATGTATCAATAAATGTGATGAGGATTTATTTGAGTATAAATATTGTCTAGAAGATAATATTTGTATTTAAACTCACAGAGCTTCTTGTTGTAGTAATAAAGTTGTAGTTGTTTCGCATACCATGTATTGACAACTTTAAATGGGTGATGTATACCTATTTTGGGGGCGTCACACTCGCCTCTAATCTTCAAATGATGATATCCGAGAATCGAAGATCGATTTTTGAAAAGAATTGTGCCCTCAGTAATCGGTCAAACAAATCATCAATGCGAGGTAGAGGATACCTATTCTTGATGGTGACATGGTTCAATTCCAGATAGTCAATACAAAAGTCGCATACTCCCGTCTTTCTTTTTTTACAAATAAAACAGAGCACCCCAAGGAGATGTACTAGGGCGAATGAAACCGATGTCCAACAATTCCCTGTAGTTGGACCTTTAACTCCCGAAGTTCAATAGAGCCATTCGATATGGGGTTTTAGAAATGGGCTTTGTACCAGTTCAAGATCAATAAAGAATTCAACTTCACGCTACGGGGTAGGCAAGGAAGTTCTTCAGAAATACGTCGGAAAGTCAATAACAACAGAATATTATTCAAATTTGGCGTGTCTTTATTCAAATCCATAACATGGGCTAAGAAAGCTTGACATCCGTTTTTCAATAAACGAATAGCTTTATGATTAGATATGACAATGTTGATTGATTTTAATGGTTTAGTTGCTTGAATTAAGCATAACGGGTTGGTTAGGAATATGAAAACTAACAACCTTACGAAAACAATCAATTTTGGCATGATGAGTAGTTAACCAATCAATCCCAAAATCACATCAAAAGCAAGTATCTTTAAAGAGATAAGGTCAACGGTAAGGTGATGGTGCCAACTTGAATCAAACAAGATTTATAAACAATGGATGTGATGAAAGTTTCTCTAACGGAGTTTCCACAGATAGGTCAAAGTCTAATTTCTCCTGAGTCAAGTTTAAACGTTGAGCACAAGCAGGAGAGATAAATGAATGGGTAAGCACCAATGTCAAGTAAGGTATAAACTTCGCAAGAATTTATAAATAGCTTACCCGTGATCACCTCGTTTGGGTTCTCGCATTATGACCGATCCACAACAAACGCTTCTTCCGGAATCGTTGACTTTGACTTTTCTCGGGACAGTCTTTTGAGTCACCGCCCCGTTGAACTAGGTTTCGCTACTGCGTCTAATCTCGAAGCGATATGTCCTTCCTTTCCACAACTATAGCATACCTTGAATCATTGTGGGCGCTTTGACCGATATGTCCCTCTTTTCCGCATTTGTAGTAGATACGACCGGTGGTCGTTCTCCTCCCTTAGAACCGATTCTTTGCCGCAGACCGCTGCCTCTTCACATAGTCGTTGTTAAATCTCCTCTTTTAAAATCTCCTCCCGACTCGCTTTACATTTTCATGACCATGATTACCACCAGAGTGGTTACCATTTCTGTCTGTCTCTGCTTTTCTTTCTCCGCATGAGTTATCATTATTCTCGCTGATTGCTATCTCCGGTACGATCCTCGGTTATGGTCCTCAACACCGTACTCGTTATCTCGCTTTAATAATTGAGCCCTGCTTACAACATCTCGAATAAAGAGAAAGTTTATGAGAAATGAGATATCGACGTATCTTGGGTTTCAAACCTCTAAGAAACATCTGCGTCATCGCTCCTCATTCTCCACCAAATGAGGTGCAAACTCGATAACTCGCAAACTACGCCTTCATCTTTGAGACAAAGTCATGTTGTTTTTGCTCTAATCGATGAACTCCACTTCCTTCATATAGCGACGCAACACTTTCGTGAAAGTATTTGTCATTAAATAGTCTCTCAAACGCTCCCAAGACATGCTTGAAAGTACGGTTTGGATGGAGTGCACGCTTCACGAGACTCCCACCAAGAATCTGCCTTCGCCACAACATAAAAGGTGGCGAATGGAACCTTCTGTTTCTCTGTGCATCCCAAGACATCGAATATCTTGGTAATTTGCTTGACCCATGTTTCCGCCATGATCGGATCTGGTTTTCCCTTAAATTCTGTGGTCCCAACTCTTTGAATCGCTTGGGCGTGACAACCCGTGAATTGCTATCATTTCCTCCTCAGATTTTGAACACGAAGTCTCCTCGTGCGATTTTGCATGAACCGCAAAAAGCTTCTAAACATCCCTCGTTCATCATCTCGCGGTGGTGTTGTTCACAGGAGGAACATTGCCGACTGTCAGACGTTCTCCTCGTTGGTAAAGACAGCATCTCCACGGTCTCATTTACTCCATCAATATTCTCACGACATTCTCAAATCACCGCCATAAAACAAGGGTTAATTAAGGAAATCAATATATCACATAATATCCCTATATATTGACCAACTAACAAATAAGCTTAGTAGGACACACTAGCGAAGGATTTACTCGCCTCTCCTCCTAGTTCTATTCCCCGATCTCCGCCAGAGATCATATCCCTAAGCTCGATACCAATTGTGACGCCCCAAAATAGGTATACATCACCCATTCGAGTTGTCAATACATGGTACGTAAACAACTACAACTTTATTATTACAACAAGAAAAAGCTGTGAGTTTAAATACAAATATTATCTTCTGATAATATTTATACTCAAATAAATCCTCATCACATTTATTGATACATTATTTTACAAAAATGGTGAGGACTACTAAACAATCCTTTCTAAAACCTTCATTCCATACCCCAGGCTGCATCGCTTATATTCTCGCCTCCACGAGAAGAATGGAACAAAAGGAAAAGGGTGAGCTCAACTAGCTCAAGAAAAGAATATTATGACTAAGATAATATACAACAAATTATCGTTAGTCTTCAACAGAGAAAAAATTTAATAGAATCTGATAGACAACAAGTTTCAGATCAATATTCGCAAATGAAATAATAATTCATAGAAGAGTTACGTAGAGAATGAAATCTACTATAATCTATGAATTTAACAAATCCATCATCAATATTTTATCCTCGTAACATCAATCAATATTCATCTCAAATCAAATATTCATCTTTGCATTACAAAGCCAAAGATATTCATCAATCGGTCATGTTCATCTCAACACTGCTTCATCTTTGCACTAAAGGCCAAAGATATTCATCGATCAATATGTTCATTTAAACACTGCTCATCTTTGCACTACAAAGCCAAAGATATTCTTCAGAATCATTCATCTTTGCACTACGTGCCAAAGATATTCAATAATATCATCATTTAAGACCGAGGATGATGAAAATATTTTTTAAAGAACGAATCCGGTGAAAAAAAATGACAAGGATTAAGGATTAATGATTCGTACTTTGTTTTATCCATGTCCAACAATACCTCAAAAATAATCATAGTGGTGTAAAATTCAAGAATGATCAAAAACATGGATACAATCAAAGTTAGTATCCGAATAGATATTTTGACTTAAAAGAAGAAATTTTATTTTTCTATGAATAGTGGTCAGATATCGTGAATAGTGCCGTATAATGCGAATAGTATCTGACACCAAAAGATAGAAATTCCACAAAAAAAACATTTTCACGCCTCAATGAATAGTACTCGTGAATAAGAACTCGTGAATAGTAACTCATGAATAGTAACTCGTGAATAAGAAACTCATAAATAGTAACTCTCATATGAAGAAGTTCCAAATTTGATAAAAACTTCATCAACATTTCAAAGATAATGATATTGAAGAAATAATATCATTACTGAAAAAATAATATCCCTTACCTCAAAGAATCAAGATTTCCGGAAGGAAAGGCTCAAGTGATCTTTGAATGAAACTTATCTTGAACAAAGAACTCTCAAAGTATCTAAATACTCACAAAATCGCTTCGATAATATAGAGAGAAAGAAAGAAAACTTTGTTTCGTGTGATTTTCAATTCTAACTTAGCCTTTCTATTTATAGGAAAATGTTAGCCCAACAAAGCCAGACTTGACCGCTACTGCGATGGCTTTACCCGCTACTATTGCCACCCACCACATTTGAAATAAAATTCAGCACATTTCTTCACCAACCACAAGTGGGGCCCACTCAATTCTAGAATTTTCCACCAAAATCAATTATAAACCTAATTTAAGAATTCGACACCTCTTAAAATTCACAACAAATCATTCGTGCATTTTAAACGGTTCAAAATTTGTGGACATATACTCAACTTATGTATGTATAACATACCCAAAAATTACCACCATCCAACTCCACGATTAAAAATTATAACCCCGCAATATATCTCAAAACCCCGATTTAATTTTTAATACCTCCAATCAGATAAAATACTTGATAAAACACCTCAACATTAATTTCTTCATTTATAACCACATAAATAAATCCATCATTTATATCCACATAAAATAAATATTTCTTTATCATATGAATCAATAATTAATTATTCACAAATAATATTACAAATCACAATTATTATAACCAAAGTAGCTCCTGGAAAGAGGGGCTTTCCAATAAGGATCTCTCTCATCTTGCGCGCAAGAATTAGGTGACCAAACCTCTCCTTAGATGTAACTTTCTAGACATTGCCAATAATGTTATCTAATAATATTATTCAAATAATATGAATTATTGATCCGATAATGGAGATAATATGCGTTAACAATTATTGAACAACAATAATATAAAATATCAACGCAAAGAATTATCGAATCAATAAAATAAAATATTGAATAAGAATTCATCTGTGAAAATTATTGAGTAGTGCCTTCTTCGTAGTAAGGATCAATAATTCAACAATCGCTGTAATACCGCAAGTAATCATTGTGCAACCACGCCATTCATCAGTATTTTAACCAATCGGGTATTCCAACAAATCTTAACGGTAACAACTACGCCAGTTATTTTTAACCAACTTATATTTGTCGCTTTCCTCATCAAATCGCTTTCAGCATGGGGCCCACACATGGTCAGCACTGCCAGGTCGCATTTAATATTCCCGACAAAGTATCGAATATTCCACGACCAAACGAATATTCCCCGACAACAATGAATATTTTATAACCACTTGCTTATTTTGAAATATTTATGATTGAACCCTTAACTATCCACATTAATCAAATCAACCCTTACTATTTCAAAATAATAAATAAAGGAAATTCCTTTTATTTAAAAAAATTTCGGGTCTTACACATTATCTTTGAAATATTGGTTGGAACTTTTATCAAATTTAGAACTTTATCACGCTTGAAAGTTACTATTCATGAGTTACTATTCACGAGTTACTATTCACGAGTACTATTCATGAAGCGTGAAGATATTTTTTATGGAATTTCTATCTTTTGGTGTCGGAGTTACTATTCAAGTATACGGCACTATTCACGAATCTGACCTTATTCAATTAGAAAAATGAAAATTTTTCTTTTTCGTCTAAAATATCTATTCGGATACTAGCTTTGATTGTATCCATGTTTTGATCATTCTTGAATTTTACACCACTATGATTATTTTTGAGGTATTTTTGAACATGGATAAAACAAAGTACGAATCCTTAATCCTTAATCCTTGTCATTTTGTTTCACCGGATTCGTTTCTTTAAAATATTTTCATCATCCTCGGTCTTAAATGATGATATTATTGAATATCTTTGGCCCGTAGTGCAAAGATGAATGATTTCTGAAGAATATCTTTGGTAGTAGTGCAAAGATGAGCAGTGTTTAGATGAACATGACCAATCGATGAATATCTTTGGCACCGTAGTGCAAAGATGAATATTTGATTCCTGATGTATATTGATTGATGTTACGGGGATAAAAGATAGAGCGATGAACTTTTAAATTCATACATAGAAGATAGTAGTTTGCATTCTCTACTTAACTCTTCTAATGAATTATTATTTCATTGCGAATATTGATTTAAAATTTGTTGTCTATTGTATTCTATTAGATTTTTCCTGTTGAAGACTAACGATAATTTGTTGTATATTATCTTAGTCATAATATTCTTTCTTCTTGGGCTAGTTGAGCTCACCCTTTTCCTTTTTGTTCCATTTTTCTTCTCGGGAGGCGAGAATATAAATGAAAGTACTAGCAATTGGGTATGGAATGAAGGTTTTAGAGAGAGTTGTTTAGTAGTCCTCACCATTTTTGTAAATTAATGTATCAATAAATGTGATGAGGATTTATTTGAGTATAGATATTATCAGAAGATAATATTTGTATTCAAACTTACTGATTTCTTGTTGTAATAATAAAGTTGTAGTTGTTTACGTACCATGTATTGACAACTCAGAATGGGTGATGTATACCTATTTTGGGGGCGTCACACTCACAATATTGATAACCAGATCATTCCTAGGAAACATAGGGCTTTCCGATAAGGATTTCTCCTTAGTGGCGCGCAATTAAATAACCTAACCTCTTTCCTCGACAGAACTTTCTAGATATTGTTAATAATGATATCTAATAATATCATTTCAATAATATGAGTTACTGTGTCGTGATAATTATTGAATCAATAATATAAAATATTATTCAATTATCACTGTAGCAATTATTGCATCAATAATATGAAAGACTGCAATTTTTACTGTAGCAATTATTAAGTGACTTGTTACGTAAGAATCAATATTCAGAGATATTGTGCAATACCGTGTCTTCTTATCAACAACGCGTTACTATACTTTTATCACCGGGTATTTCAACAGTTAACTGTAAAAGTTTCGCCGTCAATTTTTATAAAAGGGTTATTTATGTCGCTTTCTATATCCGACGGTTATTCCATTATGGAGTCCAACAATGATTGCACCGTTGTACGAATATTCTCCGACAAAACAAATATTTCCCGATAAAACGAATATTTTCTGACAACTATTTACTTTGTATAATTTGCACATATCACCCACAACTATAACATATATTAAATTAACACCTTACTATTTAAATAATATTTAGAGAAAATTAAATCTTTATTCATAAAAAAGTTGGGGTCTTACAGGGAGACACATGCAGGTAGTTTCGTTTTTCGATACAATGGCGAATGATTATGGGTTTGTTAGAAATTTTGATTCTTTGAAGTTGATTGTGTAATGTGAACTTGAGTTTGTTAGTTATGTTGAGAAAATGGTTAAGAATTTGGTTAATGAGCTTTTTCTAGATGAATATATATGTGATGTGTTTGTTAAAGGCCGGTGTGTTGATGAGAAATTAGAAGACATTAAAAGTTTAGCTAGGTCGGATTGGGATAGTGGATGAAGGACCATCTTTCTCGGTAATATATATACAAGCGGGTTGATATGAGATTGTTGCTTGGGGTTATAGGTACGCCGCTTGCGCCGGTGTATGTTAGCAGCGCTGAACCTCTCTTTGGGCTCCTTATGATCAATTAAAATCTCCATTTTCCTTTGATTCTTCATAATGAAGAAGAAAAATATTATGATTTGAGAAATTTTGTAATGGAGTTAATTATTAGTTAATTTGAGCTCTATTTTTTCTGAAGATCTAAAATGGGGAATTAAGGTGAAATAATAAAGTCTATAAAAATGTATAGGGTCTATTGATAATGATGATGAAGGTGAAGGTCGGAGGAGAGAGAAACAAAAAATAAATAATAATGAAGAGAGGGAAAAAGAAAAAGAAAGAGTTTAGTTAGTAAAAATTGTCCACGTATTACGTGGTATCTGTTAATGCTAGGGGTATAGGGTACAAGTGGGACATTAGAAAAAATATAAAGGGTATTTTTGGACTTTTGCACAAAAATAATGTTATAATCTGGGAAGGAGGGAGTGGACTAGTGTAAAATTTCGTAACCCAAATTAATTGGTTCTATGACTAGTGGGTTTGACGTCCAACGCCAAACTAGATTTCCTTGTTGGTCGTTTTTCTAGAGAGAGAAAGAGAGGAGGGAGAGGAATGTCGTCCGCAGGCAACGATCCACGGCAGCCGTCAGCGGCGAAGCCGTACGTAGCTCCGGTGGTGCCAGCTGAAAATCTTCTGATCGATTACTCTGGTTTCATCGCCATCGTCTTCGGTGTTGTTGGCGTCATGTTTAGGGTCCGTCTCCTCCTTCTCTCTCTTCACTAGATTTTTCTATTTATATCTCTTCTGATTGATTGATTATATTTTAATGTAATGAATTGCAGTATAAGCTTGGTTCGTGGCTTGCTTTGATATGTTGTGCTCATTCACTTGCTAACATGAGGAATTTGGAGACTGATCTGAAGCAGATCTCTACTGCTGTTATGTAAGTTAGCTCTCTTATTCTGTTTTATCTTTGAGTTTGTTTATCATTTGTTACCGTTATATATTTACCTTTTATCATGTTATTGCTGGATTACTAGTATATGGATGATTGTTTACTTAATCTGGACTATGTTTATGAAGATCACACGTGATCTAGGATTGGGCTTAAAATGTATGAAACTGTAACTCAAATGATTTAGCTAAAGCGTGTAGTCATTAATTACATTTCTCATGGCATAGCTTCCTCCAACTTAATCCTCTTGTTTTCTTTACTTCAATTATTAAGCCCACAGTAATTTTTCGGCATAGAATGGGTGATGCTGTGTTTGATTTACTTGTGTGGAAAGGTGTTAGGTTTCCGAAGAGGTGAGATATGATCCCTCATATCTTATGGTGTACAATTTGGCCAGAGAAAAATAGGAGGTATACAATTTGGAGAGAGAAAAATAGGAGGTATTTGTAAAATGAGTAAAAGCCGACATCTTCATGTTAGAATTTTGTTTAGGTGACTGTTATTTTTTGTTTGGCAAAATGAGGTACTCCATGGATTTATAATTTATTTCTTTGATTTTTGGGTGACTTCAGTTTAGGGGCTCTTTGAGAGCTTTTGGTTTGGTATATTGGGGCTTTGTGTGGTGCAGGCTGTCTTTTTGCCTACTTTTGTATACACGTGTATTGGGACGCCACCCCCTTTTGGAGTCTCTTAATATATATATATATATTTTTTCAAAAATAAAAATTAAAGTTTACCGGCAGTAGAAGAAGTCTCACTGTCTGTTTTGGAAGATGCCATTCTTAGAGTCATTTTCTTTGGAGTGCTTCTGAGCTCATGAATTGCGTTTATATCGCGCTATACATCAACCTGAGTTGAATCTTCTTCTCCAAGACTACGAAAGGGTACTTTTGGAACACCGTTATGCATTAAATGTAAGGCCTAAAAGTTTGATTAAATAAGTAGAGATTATTTGATTCATTTTATAGCCAATTCAGTTGATGATTAGATATGGTAAGTGAAAAATCAGTGGAAAAGTGACTGCTAATTCTCCTATGTGAGTCAAATGTCCAATGTATTCAATGTCATCTTGCTTGATAATTGGTAAAGTTATAATGTATCAACTGGCTATTAAAAGCTTGAAAAATATTACAGCTAAGAGTTAAAAATGAGCGCTAGCCAACCAATGGTTTTCTCAATTCAGAAACTGTCTCAAAGTGGACAATATCATATGTTTTCTATGTTGTACTACTCATAGGCGGGGTCTGAAATATACCGGGGACAAATAATTTCAAGCTTACTCCCTGTTATGATCATTCTAAAAGTCCTAAATAATAATAATAATCTCATTCAACTTGGATTTTCTCTGGGTACAAGGTGCATAACCCCATTAATACCTTCATGCATGATATGTATATCCTGTTCCTCTATAGGTTACTGGTAGAGCTTCAGTATATGAGGTTTTCGCTAGCATGCAAATACAACACAACCCCAAATGGGATTTATGGAGGTCATAAAACTACGACTACCGATGGTGTAGTTGTCTGTTTTTCGATTTCCCATACCTTTAGAAGTTAGAACATAATAACCATTCCTTTTGGAAGCCATAACCAATTGAAGAATATGAATTGTGACATTGCCAATGTCCAGATGACGTAAAGCACGCTGTCTTACTTTTCTTTATATGCTATATTCATGTATGATGTTTGAATGCTTTTTACTGACTGAAATGCCTTTGATATGTGACAATATATTCTGACATGGAGCTTATCTTGTATTGTCCATGTCGTGAGAGAATCAGTATTTTGGGTTTAGGAATGTCACAGTATCTGTCATTCAAAACATAATAAGCCAACATGGCCTGTGAAAAAGAGGATCTGTGCTAGCCAGCCTGTGTCACAGGACCTTGCATTATATCTTTATTAATGTCTTTCTTATTTCTTTTTTTTCTTTCACTTTTTTCTTTTAATAATCTAAAAACCAGGTTCGCTATTATGGGAATTGTGACAAACTACTTCGGACCTCCTCGACCTGGCACCCAAAGTTAATATTTTGGATCATAGACTGGTTTAAATATAGTGCAGCTAATGCGTGAAACACTCCGCCCAGTCAACTTACTTTGGGATAACGAGAAGGCTAGTATTGTTTATGATCTTTTTCTACTGTTACATTAGCATGGATTGTGCCGCCTGTATTGAACTAATCCTAATAATGTTCTTTCTGGCTTTGCAATTAATTCATCTTCTATAGATTGTTCTTCTTTGACTTGTTTGGTTGAAGTCTTCATGGTGTGGCATGAACCAATATATATGTACAAGGCTACTCAAAATTCATCAAGACAGTTTTTTTTCCCTCCTCGATGAAGTAATTGACAATATACTATATTTTTTATTTGAATTAGTAGCGTAATCTTATTGCCATTACGCTATGCCAAGAGATAAAACTCGTCTCATATTCTCTTGTTATTGCACTGCAAGAGCTAGTCTTAGGGCTCGGGCCTAACGTGCTGGTGGTACACTCATACAAATCCTCCTACTCTCAGCTCTTCGAAGATGCTAGTTCAAAAGCTAATGGTCCAGGGAAGGAGTAATGTTGTTACTGGTAGACTATTAAACCATTTGTCACTGGCAATTACCAAGATGCACACTTAACTGCTTCTGCTGATGTTTTGGCAAAATTTAGTTGCATTACAGTTGGCTAGGGTTCAAAATCTAATCATGTAGAGCGTTTCTCTGACTGTATTAAGGTAGTTTTTGTCTTTGAACTTTTCCTGTGGGCTCTTAATAGCACAGGCGCCGAGTTGTATGACATTAAGCAAGTGGCCATCTATTTTATTTTATTTTTGCTAATTAAGGGGCTATCTATTTTTATTCTTGGTTTAGTTTGTTGTTTTGGTGGTTGAAATAGTGGGCATCCTAACCTATTAGAGCATCTGAGTGCTTATCTATTTCATCACATTATGATACTATTGCTCAGAAATAGTGAAGGCAAATGTTCATTTGTGCTATTGGGACAATTCCTTGTAAAGTTTTTCTTTTGAAAATCAGACAGGTGCATCGGTAGAAGCTATCTGTAGACATTCCAGAAGAAAATATGTGATTTCCTTTGTCGTGTACAGAAATTTCATGAAAATATAGTCTCTTGTTTAAAATGTAAGATCAATATTGATATTTTGAAGTCAATTTGAGGTGTTTTCAAATTTAAAATTGATATGAATTCAAACAGTTTTGGAAAATATAATTATGAGAATGTTATACTATTTAAAAAGTACGGCTAAGTATAAAAATTTATTATTTTAAAAGTTAAATGAATCATATTAAATATTAAGGTTGAAAGTTAATATTGATTTTATAATTTAAAATAGATGGTTTACAAATTGCGTTTGGGAAAATTGCACTAAACGATTTAGTGGAGATATATGTTTTCTTTTTGGGTATAAATAATAAAATTAGCTCACTTGATATTTATTTTTGGACCAAGATGAGATAGGGTCATTAAGGGTTTATTATAAAAACTGAATGAATCTGAATGAAAAAAGTTGTTTGATAATTGAAATGTCTGAAATATTTGAATAATATATTTTTATTATTTTACTCATCTGAAAAAGTTCAAAATTATTGTAAATTTATTTAATATAATAGTTAATATTGTAAAAAAAATTATTCAGCCGTCATCTAGCCAAAAAAATGGGACTTAGGTGGTGTTTGATCAAACTGAATATTCAGATCTGAACAGATTAGATATCTGAATGAAAAAAATATTGTTTGATAATTAATTTTTTTTAAATGTCTTAATAACAGTATTTTACCATTTTACCCTTGAACTCTTTTTTCTTTCTCTTGCTGCATTTGACCAGATTTTAATAGTTGTAGTAGCGTTCTTTTTTAAGTCTCAACATTTGCTCTCTGTTCTCCAAACCTTTTATTTTCTCTCTTTCCATCACCTTCTATATTATTCCAAAAATCACATCAAAATCTCAAAAAAATCACATGTTCTTTGTTTCAAGAAGCACAATTTCTCTCTACTTTTTGAGGTATTGATTTCCAAATCCAGAAGTTTCGCGATGAAGAAAAGCGCGAGGCAAAAGCCAAATCTCTTCGCTAGAAGCAGCAACTACAGAATTCAAACGCGGATCCCAATTCCTCATCAAACCCTAGTTCCACATCCGAAATCCCCAAATCTATATTTGAATCCACAGCCGTTTCATCTTCCAAAATCCTAACCGATTAACAAAAAATCGACTTGTTCAATCTACCTAAACAAGAGGTGATCCGTCGCCTCCGATTTCTCAAACAACTGATAACCCTATTTGGAGAAGATGATGAGGGAAGACTGGACCGATGAGGGAACAAGAACAATGACGGTTGGGGGAGGAAGAGGGATTTTGTAATATTAAAGAGGTCATTTTTGTCCAAAAAATAGTTAATATGGTTCAGACCTACCTCTGAATAGTATAAATTTAATTTCATATCTTACCGATTAAGAAACATTAAGAGGTAAAACTTTTTTTACCAAACAAGTTTTACCCTAACCGAATCAGATGCATACCCATTAAGAGCTATTCAGATGTAAACGAATACAACATTAACCATTCAGTCCAAATCGTCTGAATGGTTGACCGATTCAGCCATTCAGATGATTTTTATTCGAAACAAACACACTAAATGACTGAATCGGTTAGCCATTCAGTGCTAATCAAACAACCCCTAAATAATTCTAGATAACACTAGTATGTACTAGGGGTGCAGAAACGACCTACGGGTCCGGCTTGGGTCTGACTTGATCAAGGCCAGGACCGACCTAAAAGGATAGAAAATGACCAAAGTTTTGGATCCAAAACTCGGCCTGGCAAAAAGCTTCACCTGATCTGGCCCTTGGCTTTGGTCCGTGATCTGGCTTGGTCCATTTACCAAGTAGCCTAATTCAATTAAAAAAAAGTAAGGCCCAAGCCAAATTTGTTTTTGTGCGTGTCTTGTGAGTGAGTTGTGACCTATGACCCCAAGGCCACAACGCGCCACTCCCACTCCCCAGCGAGATAAAAGTAAGGGTGTAAATGAACCGAGTCGAGACAAGTGTTAAGTTACTCAGATTTGATTCACAAAATTCATCAAATATAAAATAAGGTTTGTTTGAAGCTCATTTAGCTACCGAGTTAAGTACGATCTCAAATCGAGTTTGAGCACTTTGAACTTTTTCGAACGAATATGATCCGAGTATCAGTGAAAGATTACAATTTGAAAATGTTCGAGTAATTTATGTAACTTTAAAATTTTCTCATATTTGAATCATTTATATTTCGAGTCGAGCTCAAATCGAACTTTTAGTCGACGAGTACGAATCGAGCTCGAACTGTTTGTTCATTTTATAATCTTAGATAAAAGAAAAGGTTAAAAAAATACAAAGAATAGAAATAATTAGTTTATACAACTTACTTAGTATACATTTTCAATGAATAAAACTAATTAGTTTATTTGATATTTAACATTAAAAGTTAATTGATTAAATATTAATAATAAGTTAGTTTCTTATAAATGTTACTCCCTCCGTCCCATGATAAAAGTCTTTATTACTATTTTAGGTAGTCCCATGTTAAATGTCCACTTTCCTTTAATAACCAAAATTTTAAACATTTTTTCCTATTATACCCGTAGTATTAAATATCTCATACTTTTCTTATTCTAATTATCTCTTCATATTTAATAAATATGGAGAGAGAATAATTTGAATTGAAAAGCTAGAAAATCACTCTCTCACCTACATTGAAAATAATTAATGACATTATTATGAGCAATTTGTCATTTCATTCCACTTCTTAATATGCGTGAAAAGTCCACTAAGACTTTTATCGTGAGACGGAGGGAGTAATATTTAATATTAAAATTTTATTAATATTCTTTACTGCAATATTAACATTAATTAATACATCAATAAATTAATTTTTAATGTTAAATATTAATAATATGTTAGTTTCTTGTAAATTATATAGTCTTCATTAATAATAAGTTAGTTTATTAATAATACTTTTATTAGTTTATATCTTATGTTTTTAATACTTAATATTTAACATTAAAAGTAAAGAAACAAAAAAAATTGTTGAACCGATTCGATCAGAGCTGTGACGCCCCCTAAAATAGGGTCCACACAACCCAATTTGAGTCACCAAAATACATACTATAAACACAAATTTTCTATTTACAACCTATTATATTGTCGTGCAAAATTTGACAACACACATACTGTAAGTTTGAATACAAATATCGTACCGCGTATAATACGACAATATTCAAACCTAAATTATTACAATACCATATAAAATACAGCAACACATACTTTAAGTACTTAGTACAATTATTTTTATACTATTTTATAACTTGATGAGGACAACCACTAACTTGGACCATCATTCAATTTTTCGGCAAGTCCCAACTGCACTCTTATTTTCTGAGAAGAATAATGGTACAAAAAGAAAAAGGGTGAGCTCAAATAGCTTAGTAAAGAATATCATGACTAAGATAATGAATAATAAATTATCTTTAACCTTCAACAGTGATAAATCAGAGATTTAAATATAATATAAGTTTTTGACGATAATTGCAACGGAATAAGCAATCCATTAGAAGAGTCAAGTAGACCACACTATCTACTATCTTTAAACACTATTAATATTTTATCCCTGTTACACCAATCAACAGTTCGTGTTCATAATCATACAAATCAACAGTTCATATTTGCACTACGGGCCAAATATATTCATTTGTAACATCAATGGTCATGATCATGTCAATCAACAATCCATCTTTGCACTACGAGCCCAAAAAAACTTTCACCACGTGTCCTTGTCATACAGACCAAAGACAATCAACAATCATATCGTCTTTACACTCAGGCCAAAGACATTCACTATAACTTGATTTTTTTTATGACTAGTACAAATAAGAGTGATATAAAGAATGAACGGAAGTTGTAAGAATAATAAGATAAAAGATTAAACATTCGAGATTTGACATTTAATTTGTCCCGAGTGCAATAATGTCCAAATTATCAACATGATATCCATAAATTCGATTAGAGTTCAAGAATTGAATAAATAAGATCCACAATTCAACTATCACGTGTAAAACACAATAAGAAGATTCAGGTGAAAAGATATTAAATGAAGCGCAAATTATTATGAAAGTTCTAAATAGTTTAGGAATTTTCACTGTTTAATGAGAAAGTTGTAAAAACGAATAACAACTTTTTTACCATAATATGGAGTATGGAATAAAATGATATCATTTTTCTTAACACATGATTAGATATTGCTTTGATCAACCTATATGTATATTTATAATATAATTATTAACTATCATATATAAGTTTCATGGTGTACAATAACTCGTATATTATGAAATTGTCAAAATGAACTAGATAGTATAAATTTGTGTACTGTACAAAACAAAGTATTTCAAAATAACTTTTAAATAAGTAATATTTCAAAAAAATAATCAGAGGAAACTTTTTAAAATAAATCTTCTAAAGGAAGAGTCTTTTAAAGAAAGAGTTGTAAAAACTGTATGATATGTGTGGGTGCTAATACAACTACTATAAAAACTCACCTGAACAATTGGTGCACCAAAACTTGAGACAACCTTAGCACTTCAAAGAAACTTACACTAATGATTTAGAGAGTGGAAGGAAGGATAAGAAAGAGAGTTATGAAAATTCTTCTGCTTAACCCCCCTATTTATAGCAAAATCTTAACCCATATTAACATCACCAAACGTTACACATTTTATGCCACTTTTAATCTATACCGTTTATCACCAATCTATATGTTACACATTTTAGATAACTTTTAATCTACACCATCCATCACCTATCCACACGTTACACATTTTGTGTTACAAATTAATTATTCTTACACACGTTTCACACTTCAGGACACACGTTACATTTTTTCGTGTGAATTTAGACTATAATATTTTAGTTATTATTATTACTTACCATTATTTATAAATTTTTTTTGTATTACTATATTAATGTATTAATATCAAAGATATCATAGATCCAGTGGTTATTTTATCAATAAAGATTTAAATTTTGAAATAATTTTTATATTATGGTGTGAATTTGAGATAATATTATAGTTGTTAATATTTATAAATTTTGCAAAGTATGCAAGTGGTTATATATTAGATTGTTGGGGAATATTCGATTTAGCGGGGAATATTCGTCTGCAATCATTGGTGGACCCTAGCAAATTATTATCGGATTGAAAAAACGACAAAAATATTTTATTGAAATAACGGCGGAAGTTTTACTGTAGTTCTTGTTGAACTACTCGGTAGTAAAAAAATGCGATGTCGTGTGGTTGCATAGTAGCACACGGTATTGATTATTGATGCTTATGTGAGAAGTCACTCGGTTTGATTCCATTATTGTCGATTAATAATATGAATTATTATAACGATAATGACGTTTTGTTTTATTAAGTATTATTAACGTAATAAAAGCGAAACATCTTTTATATAAAATAGAATACTTTATTAAAGTTATTACATAAATAGAATATATTATATTTTATTATGCATAGTGTTGCGTAGTGTTTTTCATAGTGTTTTGCATAGTATTGCATAGTGTTTGCATAGTAAAATGTTTTTATATAAATAGAATATATTATATTTTATTTAAAAGATTTTTCTTTAAATATGGACCGTCGAGTTAAAGTAAATCAATACAGACCGTTCATGGATTAATTCTTATGCATTCCATTTTCCTATAAATAGAAGCTCATTCCTTCATTATTTTCTTACGAATTCATTGAAACTACTGAGAGAAATTATAGAGAAAGCTATAAAGAGAAAATTATAGAAAGAAGAAGAGTATTACTTACTTCACTATTTCTATATTAGGTTCTTTTTACGGTAAGGGTGTTATTCTTTCTTCTTGAAGAAAACTTACATTATTCCATTCACTATTATTACATTGGAATAACTTTTGTAAAAAGTGGCATACCCTATCATAACTTTTGTATCTGTGGCATACCTATACTTGGTGAAATCCTTATGTTATTCCATTCTTTATTATTACATTGGAATAACTTTTGTATCATGATTTACCTATACTTGGTGACATTCTTCTATTATCCTGTTGGAACATCACATGCATGTGTTTTACAGGACTGGTTCCGTTTTATTATTACATTGGAACATCACATGCATGTGTTTTACAGGACTGGTTCCGTCTTTTTATCGATACATTGGAATATCCTATCTGTGTGTTTTACAGGATGCAGTTCCATCTTTATTATTACATTGGAACATCAGTCGTCGGTGTGAATTTCACGACACGGTTCCGTTATTATTATTATGTTGGAATAACTTTGTCTGTCTGAAATCTGCATGCATGGTGATTTCTTTTGTTATTCCATTCTTTATTATACCCAGTTGGTTAAAACTTTGACTTATATACTCCATGAAATTAGTAGAATATCCTTGATATTTGCGTTTCATCGATATCTTTTCATGGAAATATTCTTACGATCATTCTTGAATTTTACTCTCTGAAAACGATGTCGTGTTGACAATTTGGGCGTTAATAATTCATGGATTAAATAATTCTTGAACTTGTTTTATTGAATTATTATGTCATTGTCATCATCCTCATGTTATATTATGTTATCTTTGGATTACGTGCGTAGATGAACTTAGTATGATTATGACCGAGGATCATTCGGTATAATCATGACTTGATATAAATGATGTGACTAAAGTCCTCGATTGGCACATAATGCGATGATGGATAGTTTTGGTATGATTATGACCGAGGGGTGATTCGGTATAGTCATGACCATTGATAATTTGATGAAAATCCTTGGCCAGTAGTACGAGGGGATGATTAGATGTGGTGGTTTATTTATTAAAATTTGAGTCTCGGCGATAAAAATTGATGAAAACCTTTTAAAACCTAAAAGATAGTAGACTTTATTCTCTACTTGATTTTTTAATGGATTGCGTATATTCATTGCTGATTAAAAACCGGTTGTCTATTGTATTTTATCGGTTTAACATTTGTTGAAGGCTAATGATAATTTATTACGCATTATCTTAGTCATAATATTTCTTCTTGGGCTAGTTGAGCTCACCCTTTCTTTCCTTTGTTCTCTTCTCTTGAAATGAGAACATATTTGGGACAGTCGGGGAGCGGAGTAATGGTCCGAGAGGATAGCATTAGTAGTCCTCACTATTACGTGAAATAGTGTGATAATAGTTGTAATGAGGACTCCTTTTGAGTTTGTATAATATCTAGTAGACAATATTTGTATTCAAACTCACGATTTATAATCGTATTATACCACAGCAGTTATATTAGTAAGTCGTATTTGAATTTATGTACCATGTAAGTGGCGACCCAAGATGGGTGGCGTATACCTAATTTTGGGGCGTCGCGGTTGGTATCGAAGCTTAGGGATATGATCCTGGCTAAGATGTGAGAATAGTACTAGGAGGGAGGCAGGGAATTCCTTAAGCTAGTATGACCTACCTAAGTTTATGTGGTATTTATTTGGTCGGTCGAGTATAGGGATAATATGTGATATGTTATTTAACCCATGTTTGGTGGCGGTATTTGAAAATGACATCTGAAAATATTGAGATAAGCAATGAAGCACATGAGGCCAGATTGAGTCATTTCGACCAAAAGGTAATGAAACAACAACACGATAATAATCATCTGGGGTGGCAGCGGTCATCCGAACAATGATAAACCATCGTGGGGGAATTATCATGTCAGAATGGTAACCATTTCGGTGGTAATCATGGCGAAGATAATAAGAATGGACATTTCAAGAAGAGAGGTTCAACAATGGCGTGAAGGCGTCGGCGCCGCCGACCCGTTTCAAAGGAAGAAGAGCGACCACCGGTCGTATGTTTCAAATCTTGGACGGGAGGGACACATCCGTCAAAGCATCTGTAACAATCAAAGCGTGTTTTAATTGCGGAAGAGAAGGTCACTTAGCTCGATTTTGTCGTATGGTGAAGTCGAGTCCAGTTGAGATAGTGATGCCAAAGGATGTCCCGAGACAAGCCAAAGCCGGTAGTTTAAGAGAGCGTTTTTTTCTCGTGACGAGGAACACGAATAAAATTATCACGGGTAAGTTAATCATAAGCTCTTGCGAAGTCTATATCGTATTCGATCTGGGTTCTACCTATTATTTTATCTCTCTTGCTTTGCGTTCGGCGTTTAAATTTGACTCGGAGAAATTGGACTTTGATTTATCTCTGTTAAACTTAGTTGGGAGAAACCTTCGTTACCTCCAGCTTTTATAAATCTTGTTGATTCAAATCGAAACTTTCACGTTACTGTCAATCTTATCTCTTTGAAAATATTTGCCTTTGATGGGATTTTAGGAATTAATTGGTTAACTACTCATCATTCTTTTTTAATAAGGTTGTTAGCTTTTATATTCATAACCAACTTGTTGTGCGAATTCAAGTAACCAAACTACTAAAAGTCAATTATTGTCATATCAAGCCATAAGTAAAGAGCCCCGAACCTTTCGTTGTTGACTTCCTTGTATGGAATGCAAAAAGCGGGACTTTACGTAAGCGACATCGTGAATGAAGATGGCAAGTTTATAGGTATCATTGTGAGGTCTTATCGGGTTAAGGGATAGAAGTCACAATTGGTATTAATGTGACGTCTATCAAGTCTTGGGCGAGTAATATGATTTTGAATGATATTTCTATCATTAATAAATTTCTTGGCGTATTCTTGAAGACTTCCTAGCCTACCCTAGGCGTGAAATCGAATTTTGTATTGACCCCGATCTGAAAACCCATTTCTTAAACCCTCAAATATTTCTTCAACTAAAAGGATGCATTTACGAGGATTATGATGAAAGTCATAATAAAAGCATTGGACTAATGAAAATCATGGGTATATGAAGTATTAGTAAGTGTTATGATGAGTTATGTGGTTATTATGTGAAAACATGAAAGTTTCTTAGAAATCACAAAGGGTTGAAAATCGATTTTGGTGAAAAGCGTAACATGAAATTCAATTGACCATATCTCCTATTATATTTTGAATTTTTGAGTGTGGTCAAGTCCTAGAGTTAGATCTATGAGTTACCTAACTAATCCAAGTGGAATTACTGGAAAAGGTGTTGTAGATTTTTTGTGTGGACTGATTTTTAGCAAAGGAGGCCAAAGCTGTAAATTTTGAAAATGCTACTTGCCCGAAACTTTAAGGGACTGTTTGCCACTTAAATTATGAGAAAAATTCTGGCCTTTTGGGACATGAAGGTATATGGTATAAAGTACCTCCTGTCCAAAAATGAGCTCATTACGACTTAAAATGAGCAAGTTATGACTATTTCAATATTTAGGTTTTTAAACGAAAAAGCTATAACGGAGTTCTATAACTCAGATGACCATGAAATTTAAACTAGAAGCTCACGTTAACATGTGTAAGATCCTGACAAGATTTGGGAATTTTTGGAGTTAAACTTGAGGTAGCTAATTTCTTAAGGAATTAATTAGAAATTGATTTTGAAAAATAGTAAATGAATTTTAAAAATTCCGAGAAAAATATATTTTCATTATGGGACTATATTATGCTAAATCCCAGAAAAGAAATATTTTTGGGACTAATTTGGTATTTTTCATGAAAATAGTTTAATTCTGAACATATGAGTTAAATATGTTATGTGAAGTATGAAAGTTGAAAATAGGATTTTATGGCTAGAGAATCCTATATAGAGTATATATGCATATTTTTTGATGAGGATTTGATAATTGGTGATGATATTTTATGAGTATGGCATTTTGAATGATTAAATGCATTATATGGTAAAAGCGTAAACAATTGAGATAAATTGTTTATAAATTTAAGAAGTGATTAAAATATTATTATAATATTAATGTTATTAGATTATGAGATTATTAAGTGATTGATAACATGGGGATATTCTTGAATCTGGATAAATTATATTATAAATGTTTAATATTTATCCTTTATCTCATTTGATTGATTCTTTATATCATTATCCTCATGTTTATATTATGTTGAAAGTCAGTACATACAGCGGCACATAGTGCATAGATGGACTTGGTATGATTATGACCACGGATTATTGGGTATAATCATAACGTAATTGAAAACACAATTATCTTTGGTAGTAGTGCATGGATAATTTGTGGTGGTGATACTAATGAATACACAATTATCTTTGGTAGTAGTGCATGGATAATTTATGGTCGTGATCTTAATGAATACACATTATCTTTAGGTAGTAGTGCATGGATAATTTGTGGTCGTTAAATGATAAATGAATACACAATTATTATCTTTGGTAGTAGTGCATGGATAATTTGTGGTCGTGATACTAATGAATACACAATTATCTTTGGTAGTAGTGCATGGATAATTTGTGGTGCATGATCTTAATGAATACACAATTATCTTTGGTAGTAGTGCATGGATAATTTGTGGTGCGTGATACTTAATGAATACGATTATCTTTGGTAGTAGTGCATGGATAATTTGTGGTGCGTGATCTTAATGAATACACAATTATCTTTGGTAGTAGTGCATGGATAATTTATGGTCGTGATACTAATGAATACCGCGATTATCTTTGGTAGTAGTGCATGGATAATTAAATTGGTGCGTGATCTTAATGAATATCCTTGGCACGTAGTGCGGGGATGATTCGATGATATGGATTAATTATTGAAATGAGTCTCGTGATGAAATATTAATTCATGGATGTGGAAAAAATCGTCTTTGGTAGTAGTGCATTGATAGACTTGGTATGATTATGACCACGGATTATTCGGTATAATCATGGCCAAGTAATTGAAAACACGAATATCCTTAGCCGGTAGTGCATGGATAATTCATGGTTGTGATCTTATTAAAATTTGAGTCTCGATATTATTGGTTTCTGATTATATATCTTTGACACATGGTGCAAAGATGAATTGTTAATAAATATCTTTGGCTTTGTAGTGCAAAGATGAATTGTTAATGAATATCTTTGGCGGATTGCAAAGATGAATTTAATGTTTTCAACGATAAAAGGTATTGAGGTATCCTCACCTCTTTATCATACCAGTCGTTACCACTAATTTCGAGGGCGAAATTCCATAAGGAGGGAGATTGTGAGACCCCATATTTTATCGATAAAGATTTAAATTTTGTCAAAATAATTTTTTATATTATGGTGTGAATTTGAGATAATATTATAGTTGTGGGTAATATTTATAAATTTTGCAAAGTATGCAAGTGGTTATATTATATTAGATTGGTTAGGGAATATTCGATTTAGCGGGGAATATTAATACAATGACTCTCAATCATTGGTGGACCCACAATGGTAATTATTATCGTCGGATTGAAAAAACGACAAAAATATTTTATTGAAATAACGGCGGAAGTTTTACTGTGAGTTCTTGTTGAACTACTCGGTAGTAAAAGAAATGCGATGTCGTGTGGTTGCATAAGAGCACACGGGTATTGATTATTGATGCTTATGTGAGAAGTCACTCGGTTTGATTCCATTATTGTCGATTAATAATATGAATTATTATATAGCGATAATGGCGTTTTGTTTTATTACATTATTATTAGCGTAATAAAAGCGAAACATCTTTTATATAAAATAGAATACTTTATTAAAGTTATTACATAAATAGAATATATTATATTTTATTATGCATAGTGTTGCATAGTGTTTTGCGTAGTGTTTTGCATAGTATTGCATAGTGTTTGCATAGTAAAATGTTTTTATATAAATAGAATATATTATATTTTATTTAAAGATTTTTCTTTAAATATGGATAGTCGTCGATTAAAATAAATCAATCAGATGTTCATGGATTAATTCTTATGCATTCCATTTTCCTATAAATAGAAGCTCATTCCTTCATTATTTTCTTACGAATTCATTGAAACTACAGAGAGAAATTATAGAGAGAAGCTATAGAGAAAATTATAGAAAGAAGAAGAGTATTACTTCTACTTCACTATTTCTATATTCGGTTCTTTTTACGGTAAGGGTGTTATTCTTTTCTTCTTGAAGAAAACTTACATTATTCCATTCACTATTATTACATTGGAATAACTTTGTAAAAGTGGCATACCCTATACATAACTTTGTATCATGGGCATACCTATACTTGGTGAAATCCTTATGTTATTCCATTGCTTATTATTACATTGGAATAACTTTGTATCTGTGATTTTACCTATACTTGGTGACATTCTTCTATTATTACATTGGAACATCCTGCATGCATGTGTTTTACAGGACTGGTTAATTTTTTATTATTACATTGGAACATCACATGCATGTGTTTTACACAGGACTGGTTAAAATCTTTATCGATACATTGGAATATCTATCTGTGTGTTTTACAGGATGCAGTTCCATCTTTATTATTACATTGGAACATCACTGTTGGTGTGAATTTCACGACACAGGTTCCGTTATTATTATTATGTTGGAATAACTTTGTCTGTCAAAAATCTGCATGTCGTGGTGATTTCTTTTGTTATTCCATTCTTTATTATACCCGGTTGGTTAAAACTTTGACTTCTATACTCCATGAAATTAGTAGAATATCCTTGATATTTGCGTTTCATCCATATCTTTTCATGGAAATATTCTTGATCATTCTTGAATTTTACTCTCTGAAGCGATGTCATGTTGACAATTTGGGCGTTAATAATTCATGGATTAAATAATTCTTGAACTTGTTTTATTGAATTATTATGTCATTGTCATCATCCTCGTGTTATATTATGTTATCTTTGGCTTACGTGCATAGATGAACTTAGTATGATTATGACCGAGGATCATTCGGTATAATCATGACTTGATATAAATGATGTGACTAAAGTCCTCGATGGCACACAATGCGATGATGGATAGTTTTTGGTATGATTATGACCGGGGGTGATTCGGTATAGTCGTGACCATTGATAATTTGATGAAAATCCTTGGCCGTAGTGCGGGGATGATTAGATGTGGTGGTTTATTTATTAAAATTTGAGTCTCGGCGATAAAATTGATGAAAACCTTTTAAAACCTAAAAGATAGTAGACTTTATTCTCTACTTGATTTTTTAATGGATTGCTTATTCAGCTTGCGCGATTAAAGCTGGTTGTCTATTGTATTTTATCGGTTTAACAACTTTGAAAGGCTAATGATAATTTATTACGCATTATCTTAGTAATATTTCTTCTTGGGCTAGTTGAGCTCACCCTTTCTTTCACTTATTCTCTTGAGAAATGAGAACATAAATTTGGGACGAGTCGGGGAGCGAGTAATGGTCGAGGAGGATAGCATTAGTAAATAGTGTGATAATCCTCCTTTTGAGTTTGTATAATATCTAGTGAAATATTTGTATTCAAATCACGATTTGTGATAATAGTTATAATGAGGACTTTATGTTTTGAGTTTTTGGGGCGCCACACGCAATATCTATCATTCCGAGGGTGTGGCGCCCCAATATTTCCATTCAACCTATTCTGAGTTTATACATGGTACATAAAACAACTTATTACAACAATTGTCGCAAAATACAACAACACATATGTTATATTATACCATAAGTTGTATTTGAATTTATACCATTTTAGAAATGGCGACCCACTTGGATGGGTGGCGTATGACACCTAATTTTGACCCATAGAAAGTAAAAAATGAGAAGATTACTGAGTCTTAGAAATTAAAATCTCCAAACAAACACCAAGATGGGTTAAGTGTAAATATACTCAAGAAGTGGATGAAACCTTGTCTTACATGGGAGGCCATGTCGTCAGGTTATGATTCCAGAAATATCATAACATGGCCACAAATTATCCTTGGTTGACCTATCATAACCCCAAATAGAAAAGAAAAACGAGAAGATTACTATCATATTCTTCCCAATGGTGAGTCTTCTCTTGACATATCATTATCTCCACTATCTCTAATTGGGAATTATTCTCCAAACAAACACCAAGATTATATAGGTAGTTATATAGGTAGTGCTTGTAAATATACTCAACAAGTGGATGAGCACAACCTTGTCTTATGATGACACGAGGTTGTATGTCATTAGACATCTTGTATGATAGTGGCAAAACACCTTCCAAGTTAAATTCAACCCTCAAAATTCTCGACCTCACCCTCCGTGCATCTTATGATAGATATCGTATGGCCGAGAATTATCCTTATTGACCCCCCCGAAAGAAAAACGAGAAGATTACTATCATATTCTTCCCAATGGTGAGTCTTCTCCATCATTATCTCCACTATCTCTTTTATTAAACAAAACACCAAGAATATAGGAATATAGGTGTGAAATATAAAGTGGATGAGCACACCACTATGATGACACGAGGTTGTATGTCGTTAATATCATGACTAAAGATAAAGTTAAATTCATCAATAGCCTTCATTCCCCACATTATTCCCCATAATAATTACACGAAAGATTTGTAAGCATACGGTAAAGAATATCATGACTAAAGATTTTATCAATAGCCATAGTTGCGGAGATTTAGAACGAAGCATAAAATCCAACCCAGAAGAGTCGAATAGACCATTAAAATCTATTATTATCTTCCATGTTAAAAGTCCACCAACAATGTTTTATCCCTGTAACATCAATCAACAATTCCTGTCCACAATCACATGTATAACTCATAATCGTAATTGTAGTTCTAAATTCCTTTTCTCATCCAGGACAAAGATAATTTTCATCACTTGAAACATCAAAGATCATGGTTATACCAAATCACAGTTCATGTTCATAATCATACTAATAAATTTATCTTTGCACTACGGGCCAAAGATATTCATCAACAAGTCATCTTTGCACTACATGCCAAAGATATTCAACAACAGGTCATCTTTGCATTACGAGCCAAAGATATTCATCAACAAATCATCTTTGCACTACAGGCCAAAGATATTCAACAACAAGTCATCTTTGCATTACGAGCCAAAGATATTCATCAATAATTCATCTTTTCACTACAGGCTAAAGATATTCATTATCATTTCATCTTTGCATTACATGCAAAAGATATTCAACAACACGTCATCTTTGCACTACAGGCCAAAGATATTCAACAACAGGTCATCTTTGCACTACGGGCCAAAGATATTCATCAATAATTCATCTTTGCACTACAGGCCAAAGATATTCATCAACAATTCATATTTGCACTGTAGGCCAAATATATTCATCAACAGTTCATATTTGCACTACATGCCAAATATATTCATCTCTCAAAGAAATATATAATCATTTCAGAATTTATATAAACAATAATTATAACCATGTTAATTAATTCATCTTTACACTTAAGCTAAAGATATTCAATTATAAATTCAATGGTCATGATCATACCGATTAACAATTCATCTTTTTACTTTTCTTCGCCAAAGAGAACACATAGTCGCGATCATACCAATAATCTACCCATCTTTACACTCAAGTAAAAGAGAAATTTCATCATTAAGGTTATAAGAATGTTATATATGATAATAAAAATAATATAATCAACATATAGATTTAATCTCAAGAGTAAGATTCATAAATCAATGATTTCATAACACCTTAATCCAAATTTTATAAATCACTTAATAATCTCATAATCTAATATTATTAATACTACCACAATATTTTAATTATTTCTTAAACTTATAAACAATTTATTTTAATTGTTTACACTTTACTAATAAATGCATTTAATCATCCTAAAATGCCAAACTTGTAAGACCCCTAGTTGAGCTCACCCTTTTCCTTTTTGTTCCATTTTTCTTCTCAGGAGGCGAGAATATAAGCGAAGTATTTAGCCTGTGTAATGAATGAAGGTTCTAGAGAATTGTTTAGTAGTCCTCACCATTTTGTATAATAATGTATCAATAAATGTGATGAGGATTTATTTGAGTATAGATATTGTCTAGAAGATAATATTTGTATTCAAACTTCTGCTTTTCTTGTTGTAATAATAAAGTTGTAGTTGTTTCTGTACCATGTATTGACAACTCAGAATGGGTGATGTATACCTATTTTGGGGGCGTCACAAAACTCATAAGATTTCATCACCAATAACCAAAACACTCATCAAAAATCTGCATATACCTCATATATGATTCTCAAGCCATAAAATCATATTTTCCAATTTTCTTACTTCACATAACATATTTAATTTATTTACTCATAACTAGAATATTTTCATGAAAAATACCAAATCAGTTCCAAAAATATTTCTTTTTTGGGATTTAGCATAATATAGTCCCATATTAAGCATATATTTTTCTCGGAATTTTTAAAATTCATTTAATATTTTTCATATGGCCAAAACTACCGAATATTTAGACATTTATCATAAATTGTAATTTTGTCCAAATATTCTGAAATTTACACTAGATACTTACATTATATATATGTACTCTCAATAAAATTTTTATCAATTTTGAAATTAACCACAAGGAGTTATAAGCGGTTACTTTTAAAATAGTTTTTTCTCATAAAATCCATAACTCCTAATCTATATATCCAAAAATCGTCATTTTTGGACACAATCTAAAAAACTCATCAAAATATCATTTCAAATTTTTTTAGAATTTTTGAAGGTTTCGGAAAATTTTGAAATTTAAAAAACATAATAACCCTTAAATATTAACGACAATATCCCTTACCTCAAAAGAGCAGTACTTCTGACTGGAATAACGCTGAACAAACTTGTACCGTATAATAACACTCAAGATATCAAAATACTCACAAGAATACACTCTATAATATAGAGAGAGAAATAGAGAGAAAATTTCAGTTTCTGGTGTGATTTTCAATTCTAACCTAAGCACCTATTTATAGGAAATTACTTAGAACACCAAAGCAGAAAATTTAATATAATAATAATATATATATAAAATTTTCCTTAGCCTACCTTGACCATCTGAATTCAGCATCTAACATGTGCAAGTGGGGCCCACAACAATGATAAAAACGTTTTTCTTTTAAAACATAAATAAAACTTCCAAAAATCAATTATTTCGGAACTTCGGAACTTCAATAATTCATAATAAATAGCCCTTTTATCAGAAAATTTGAATCTCACGCTTTTTTATAGGAAATTCAATTCTCTACAACTTTGCAGAAGAAAGTTTTTCCAAATTCCAAACGAAAATTGACCGAAATCCACAAACGAGCGATATTACAAGCTATAATCAAATTTCAGTCAAGAAATAGGGTCCACTGACACACAAAACATGTGTTAATCATTTAATGCAACAAAAATATTCTTTCTCCTCATATACTCATATATCCCATATTCATTGTAAAAATATCATCATTATTATATTATAATAATATAATAAAATATTATTTTATCAGAAAAGATAAAATATCGATTTTCAACAATTGTCACTTTAAAAATTTTCTCCATCTATAACCACATAAAATGAATATTTTCCTTATCATATAAATCAATAATTAATTATTCACAAATAATATTCTGAGAATCACAATATTAATGACGACGGTTCAGGGAAAGGGGGCTTTTCAATAAGGATTTCTCCTTTCTTGGCCTTGATTAGATGACCAAACCTCTCCTTAATGAACTTTCTAGACATTGCCAATAATGCTATTTAATAATATTATCCAAATAATATGAATAAATAAAGATGAATTTTCTATAAATATTATTTTGAATATTATGGAATAATTTGATATAATGTTATAGTTGTGGGTAATATTTATAAATTTTGCAAAGTATCTGATAATGGTTATATTATATTAGATTGGTGGGGAATATTAGGTTTAGCGAGGGAATATTAAATGCAGCGGCTCAATCATTGGTGGACCCTAGCAAATTATTATTGTCGGATTGAAAAAGCGACAAAAATATTTTATTGAAATAACGGCGGAAGTTTTCTGGTTGATCTTTGTTGAACTACTTTCGGTAGTAAAATGCGATGTCGTGTGGTTGCGTAGTAGCACGGTATTGATTATTGATCTTATGTGAGAAGTCACTCGGTTTGATTCCATTATTGTCATGAATTATTATAGCGATAATGACTTTTTGTTTTATTAATTATTATTAACGTAATAAAAGCGAAACATCTTTTATATAAAAGCAGAATACTTTATTAAAGTTATTTTATAAATAAAATATATTATATTTTATTATGCATAGTGTTGCGTAGTGTTTTTTGCATAGTGTTTTGCATAGTGTTTGCATAGTAAAATGTTTTATATAAATAGAATATATTATATTTTATTTAAAAGATTTTGCTTTAAATATGGATAGTCAGTTAAAGTAAATCAATACTGGATAGTTCATGGATTAATTCTTATGCATTCCATTTTCTATAAATAGAAGCTCATTCCTTCATTATTTTCTTACGAATTCATTGAAACTACAGAGAGAAATATATAGAGAAAGCTATAGAGAAAGTTATAGAAAGAAGAAGAGTATTACTTTACTTCACTTTTACTTATATTAGGTTCTTTTACGGTAAGGGTGTTATTCTTTCTTCTTGAAGAGAAACTTACATTATTCCATTCATTATTATTACATTGGAATAACTTTTGTAAAAGTGGCATACCTATACATAACTTTATCTGTGGCGTACCTATACTTGGTGAAATCCTTATGTTATTCCATTGCTTATTATTACATTGGAATAACTTTTGTATCTGTGATTTTACCTATACTTGGTGACATTCTTCTATTATTACATTTGGAACATCACATGCATGTGTTTTACACAGGACTGGTTAAAATCTTTATTATTATTACATTTGGAACATCACATGCATGTGTTTTACACGGACTGGTTAAAATCTTTATCATTACATTGGAATATCTATCATGTGTTTTTACACAGGATGCAGTTCCATCTTTATTATTACATTGGAACATCACATCGGTGTGTGAATTTCACGACTGGTTCCGTTATTATTATTACATTGGAATAACTTTGTCTACATCACAATCTGCGTGCGTGGTGATTTCTTTTGTTATTCCATTCTTTATTATACCCGGTTGGTTAAAACTTTGACTTATACTCCATGAAATTAGTAGAATATCCTTGATATTTGCGTTTCATCGATATCTTTTCATGGAAATATTCTTGATCATTCTTGAATTTTACTCTACAAAGCGATGTCGTGTTGACAATTTGGGCGTTAATAATTCTGGATAAAATAATTCTTGAACTTGTTTTATTGAATTCTTATATCATTGTCATCATCCTCATGTTTATATTTTTTTTTTTTAAAGTCATACATGGCTTTTAGAGCATGGATGGACTTGGTATGATTATGACCGAGGATTATTGATTGTAATCATGGCCAGTAATGTTACAAATGATGTGGTAAAAATCCTCGATTGGTAGTAGTGCATTGATGGGCCGATTGTTGGCATGATCATGACCATTAATGAATACCTGACTATTCTTGGCGTAGTAGTGCGGGAATAATTGTGGTGTGATGATCTAAAGAATATCCTTGGCGTAGTAGTGCGGGGTGATTCGATGATGTGGATTATTTATTAAAGGCGAGTCTCGGCTATAACGATGATGAAAAACCTTTTAAATCATAAAAGATAGTAGATTTTATTTTCTACTTGACTCTTTTAATGGATTGCGTATTCATTATGATTAAACTGGTTGTTTATTGTATTTTATCGGTTTAACATTGTTGAAGACTATTGATAATTTATTACGCATTATCTTAGTCATAATATTTCTTCTTTGGGCTAGTTGAGCTCACCCTTTCTTTCCTTTGTTCTCTTGAAATGAAATGAAATATAGGCTTGGGACGAGTCGGGGAGCAGTGATGGTCACGAAGATAGCATTAGTAGTCCTCACTATTACGTGAAATAGTGTGATAATAATTGTAATGAGGACTTTTTGTTTGAGTTTGTATAATATCTAGTAGAAGCGATATTTGTATTTAAACTCACGATTTATGTCGTATTATACAAGACAGTTATGTTAATAAGTTGTATTTAAATTACATACCATGTAAGTGGCGACCCAAGATGGGTGATGTATACCTAATTTTGGGGCGTCACGGTTAATATCGAGCTAAGGGATATGATCCTGGCTAAGATGTGAGAAAAGTACTAGGAGGGAGGCAGGGGAATACCTTAGCTAGTATGACCTACTAAGTTTATGTGCTATTTTATTGGTCGGTCGAATATAAAGATAATTGTTACATGTCAATTAATCTTTTGTTTTGTGGCGATGTCTGAAAATGACATCGAGAATGTTGAGAATAGCAATGGAGCACGAGCGATCGTTGATTCACCATGTCGATAATCGGGGATAATGTGCATCGAGGCGACAATCCTCATCTGAAAAACAACAACCTTGACCAAATGATGAATGATCAAATGTTAGGAGGCTTTATCTGATTTATCTGCAATGATGAGGCGACTCTGTCCAAAAGCGTGGGGTGGAAACACGGAAAACTCTCGGGCGGTCACCATTAAACAATTCAAGGCTGGGACCACCGGAGTTTAAGGAGACAAAACCACTTACGGCGGAAGCATGGATAAGCAGTTACCAAGATATTTGATGTCTTGGGATGCTCAGAAGCAAAAGGTTCCCTTGCTTGCCTTTATGTTGCGTGAGAAAGCGGATTCTTGGTGGGAATCGGTAAAAGCGTACTCGACTTCTTTGTCTTGAAGATATCTTGGGAGAAGTTCGGGAGGCATTCAACGACAAATACTTTCACGAAAGTATTACGCCACATGAAGGAGGTAGAGTTTATCAAGTTGGAACAAAACAATATGGCCAGTGTACATGATACGAGGCAAAATTTGCGGAGTTATCACGGTTTTCGTCCCACTTGGTGGATAATGAAGAGAAATGGTAGCGAATGTTTTTAAGAGGTTTGAAGTCGGAATCGTCGACATCTTATTTCTCATAAAGCTGTGTTTGTATTGGATGTTGTAAATAGGGCTCGATTAGTGGAAGCGCGATAATGAGTCAACCTATGACTAAAAGAAGCGGTAAGCAAAGTTATAATACCGGTGAGTAGTCGTCGAGCGGTGACAACAAGCGTGGAGGAATCAACGGGCGGATATGGTAACCACTTGGTGGTAATCGAGGCCAAAACAATAAGAATGGACATTTCAAAGCGGAGATTCAACAATGATGGAAAAGGCGTCGGCACCGGCTTTGTTGTTAAGGAAGGAAAAGACCACTATCGTATGCTTCAAATCACGGAGAAGAGGGACACATCGGTCCGAAAGCGTGCCATCTTAGTCAAAACATGTTATAATTGTGGAAGAAGAAGGTCAACTTAGCTCGATTTTGTCGTTCTAGAAAACCAAATTCAACTAGGATGGAGCACCAAAGTAGTCCCGGAAAAGTCAAAAGCCGGTGGTCTGAGGAGGCGTTTGTTGTGACCTCCGGAGAAGCGAGGAACGAATGAGGTCATCACGGGTAAGCTTATCATAAACTCTAATGAAATCTACACTTTATTTGATCTGGGTTCTACCCATTCTTTTATTTCTCTACTTGCGCTCATCGATTAAATTTGACTCAGGAGAAATTAGACTTTGACTTATCTGTGGAAACTCCGTTGGGAGAAACCTTCATTACATCCACTTTGTTTATAAGTCTTGTTTGGTTCAAATCGGTACCCTCACATTACACATCGATCTTATTTCATTAAAAATACTTGCATTTGGCGTGATTACAGGGATTGATTGGTTAACTACTTATCATGCAAAAATTGATTGTTTTAAATAAGTTGTTAGCTTTCATATTCCTAATCAACCTATTATCTTAATTCAAACGACCAAACCATTAAAATTAATCACGGTCATCTCAAGCCATAAAGCTATTAGTTTATTGAAAAATGGATGTCAAGCTTTCTTAGCTCATATCACAGATTTAAACAAAAATAAATCGGTTTTGAGCGATATTTCTATTGTTAATAAATTTCTGACGTATTCCCGAAGAACTTCTGGCCTACCCCGGGCGTGAAATTGAATTTTGTATCGACCTTGAACACGGTACAAAACCTATTTCCAAAGCCCCATGTCGAATAGCTCTATTGAACTTGAGGAGTTAAAGACCCAACTGCTGCGAGAATTGTTAGACATTGGCTTTATTAGTCTAGTACTTCTCCTTGGGGTGCTCTGTTACATTAAGTGAAGAAGAAAGATGGGAGTATCGACTTTGTATTGATTATCGGGGAGTTGAATCATGTCACCATCAAAATAGGTATCCATTGCCACGTATTGATGACTGTTTGACCCGATTCAAGAGGCAAATTCTTTTCAAAGATTGATCTTAGTTAGGATATCACCAATTGAAGATTAGAACCGTGACATTCGAAAGGCGACTTTTAGAACTTCGATGCGGGCATTATGAATTCCTAGTCATGTCCTTTGGATTGACTAATGCTCTATTTGCCTTCATGGATATGATGAGCAAAGTATTCGAGGAATATTTAGATCACTTTGTGGTGCGTCTTTATTGATGACATCCTTATTTATTCCAAAAGTAGAAGATCATGAAAGCAACACTTGAGGCGACACTCCAAAAGCTTACGTGAATATAAGCTTTATGCCAAGTTGAAGAAATCGAGTTACGGCTTGAAGAAGTAGCATTCCTTGGACACGTGGTATCAAGTCATGGAATATCTGTTGACCCGGCAAAAGATTGAAGCTATTGAAAGGGAACAACCTAAATCGATGTGGAAATCGTAGCTTTCTCGGTTTAGTTTGGTTATTATCGGAGATTAAGTGGAAGGATTTTCTCGAATCGCTTCTCCATTACTTCGGTGACTCGAAAAGATCTGAGAGTTCGGTTGGAAGCGAAAATGTGAGAAGAGTTTTCAAGAACTTCGAGAGACTTATTTATTTTGTTACGACAATACCATCGGCTCGGAGGATTTGTCATCTCTGATGATGCTTGAGCAAAGGGTTGGGATGTGTTCTTATGCAACATGGAAAAGTTATAGCCTATGCCTCGCGACAACTCAAAAGAATATGAGAGGAATTATCCTACTCGTGATGCAGGTTAGCGGTTGTTATCTTCTTGACTTAAAATTTGGAGGCATTACTTGTATGGGGAGAAAGTGGAGATCTTTACGGATCATAAAAAGCCTCAAATATTTCTTCACTCAAAAGGAACTCAACATGCGACAACGGCGTTGGCTTGAAGCTGATGAAAGATTATGATCGTACCATCGATACCATCTGGAAAAGCGAGCGTGGTAGGCGATGCATTGAGTAGAAGATCGTATATGAAATGCAGAGTGCGTTATTATCAACCTGAGGCCCATTTGTGTGACTTGCAAAGGATGGAGATAGAGTTAAAGACTCGAGGGGCGCGTGTGATGATAGCGAATATCTGAGTAGAGCAGACTTTAATCGATAAAGTTAAAAATTTGCTCAAACTCTGGACACGGAGGTGATCGTATGAGGAAGAAAGTGCGAGAGGGTGCTATCTTAGGAAGCAAGAATCGATGAAGAAGGAATACTTGAGTCAACTCCGGACTTTGTGTTCTAACGACCACGATTTAAAGTATAATATCATGATGGGCGCCTGACACACCATTTGCAATCCATCACAGGAGTACGAAATGTATCGTGATATTAAATCATACATTTTGGTGGAGCAATATGAAGAGAGAGAGATAGCGTTGTTTATCTCAAGGTGTCTAACTTGTCAGCGAGTTAAGCGGACATCAAGTACCAAAAGGTCCATTGCAACCACTTGAAATTCGAAATGGAAGTGGGAGCACATTACCATGGATTTAATTCTGGGGTCTTCTAAGGTTTCTCGAAGCGTTGATGCGATTTGGGTCATTGTTGATAGATTGACCAAGTCTGCTCATTTCTTCTGTCTGAGAAACTTATACACTTGAGCGTCTTGCTCGTATATGTACATAAGCGAGATTGTAAGGCTGCGCATGGTATCTGGCGGTATCCATAGTTTACGATCGAGACCCAAGATTCACTTCACGATTTTGGGTTAGTTTGCAAAAAGCTATGAGCGCGGACTTACGATTTAGCTTCGGCATATCATCCTCGAGACGGACGGACGATCGGAGAGGACTATTCAAACTCTTGAAGATCTATTAAGACTACGTGTTCTTGATTTCAGGGGAGTTGGGACAAGTTCTTACCATTGGTGGAGTTTTCCTACAACAACGATTATCAAGCAAGTATTGGCATGGCTCCATTCGAGCGTTGTATGGAAGAAAGTGTCGTTCTCGGTATCTTTGGGATGAGGTGGGTGAAACAGCGTTGTTGGGGCCGGGAGTTGATGCGTATGACTACGAAAAGATTGAAACGATCCAAAACGTATAAAAACCTCACAAAATCGACAAAAAGAGTTATCTTGATCTTCATCGAAAGGGCGTGGAATTTGATATAGGAGATCGTGTGTTGTTAAGAGTTGCTCCATGGAAAGGAGTTACAAGATTTGGAAAGAGAGGAAAACTTAATCCTCGATTCATCGGTCCATTTTAATCCTCGATCGAGTAGGAGCGTGGCCTATAGACTAAACTTTCTGCTGAATATGTCTCGTGTTCATAACGTTTTTCACATATCCATATTACGTAAATATGTGAAAGACCGAACCATATTATTGAGTTAGAATAGGACGAAATAGCGGAAGATTTGGCGTATGAAGAGGTTCTGTTCAAATTTTGGATAAGAAGGAACATATTCTACGCTCGAGGTTATACCTCAATCGAAGTTTTGTGGAGGAACCACGATGTTGAGAAATGACTTGGGAGTTAGAATCGAAATGAAATCAAGGTATCCTTACCTCTTGACATACAGTCGTACCCTAATTTCGAGTGAAATTTCATAAGAAGGGAGGTTGTAAGACCCGACTTTTATAAATAAAGATGAATTTTCTATAAATATTATTTTTGAATATTATGGAATAATTTGATATAATGTTATAGTTGTGGGTAATATTTATAAATTTTGCAAAGTATCACAGTGGTTATATTATATTCGATTGGTGGGGAATATTAGGTTTAGCGAGGGAATATTAAATGCAATGACTCAATCATTGGTGGACCCAGCACGAAATTATTGTCGGATTGAAAAAGCGACAAAAATATTTTATTGAAATAACGGCGGAAGTTTTCTGGTTGATCTTGTTGAACTACTCGGTAGTAAAAAATGCGATGTCATGTGGTTGCGTAGTAGCACGGGTATTGATTATTGATGCTTATGTGAGAAGTCACTCGGTTTGATTCCATTATTGTCATGAATTATTATATAGCGATAATGACTTTTTGTTTTATTAAATATTATTAACGTAATAAAAGCGAAACATCTTTTATATAAAGCGAATACTTTATTAAAGTTATTTTATAAATAAAATATATTATATTTTATTATGCGTAGTGTTGCGTAGTGTTTTGCATAGTGTTTTTTGCATAGTGTTTGCATAGTAAAATGTTTTTATATAAATAGAATATATTATATTTTATTTAAAAGATTTTGCTTTAAATATATGGATAGTCAGTTAAAATAAATCAATCTGATAGTTCATGGATTAATTCTTATGCATTCCATTTTCCTATAAATAGAAGCTCGTTCCTTCATTATTTTCTTACGAATTCATTGAAACTACAGAGAGAGAAATTATAGAGAAAGCTATAGAGAAAGTTATAGAAAGAAGAAGAGTATTACTAACTTCTTCACTACTTCTATATTAGGTTCTTTTACGGTAAGGGGTGTTATTCTTTCTTTCTTGAAGAGAACTTACATTATTCCATTCATTATTATTACATTGGAATAACTTTTGTAAAAGTGGCATACCCTATACATAACTTTGTATCTGGCATACCTATACTTGGTGAAATCCTTATGTTATTCCATTGCTTATTATTACATTTGGAATAACTTTTGTATCTGTGATTTACCCTATACTTGGTGACATTCTTCTATTATTACATTTGGAACATCACATGCATGTTTTTTACAGGACTGGTTAAAATCTTTATTATTATTACATTGGAACATCACATGCATGTGTTTTACACTGGGACTGGTTAAAATCTTTATCATTACTGTTGGAATATCCTATCACATGTGTTTTACAGGATGCAGTTCCATCTTTATTATTACATTGGAACATCACATCGGTGTGAATTTCACGACTGGTTAGATTATTATTATTACATTTGGAATAACTTTTATCATCTGCATCTGCATGCGTGGTGATTTCTTTTGTTATTCCATTCTTTATTATACCCGGTTGGTTAAAACTTTGACTTCTATACTCCATGAAATTAGTAGAATATCCTTGATATTTGCGTTTCATCCGATATCTTTTCATGGAAATATTCTTGATCATTCTTGAATTTTACTCTACAAAGCGATGTCGTGTTGACAATTTGGGCGTTAATAATTCTGGATAAAATAATTCTTGAACTTGTTTTATTGAATTCTTATATCATTGTCATCATCCTCATGTTTATATTTTTTAAAGTCATACATGGCTTTTAGAGAGCGTGGATGGACTTGGTATGATTATGACCGAGGATTATTGATTATAATCATGGCCGTAATGTTACAAATGATGTGGTAAAAATCCTCGATTAGTAGTAGTGCATTGATGGACCGATTGTTGGCATGATCATGACCATTAATGAATACCTGACTATTCTTGGCGTAGTGCGGGAATAATTGTGGTCGTGATCTTAAAAATATCTTGGCCGTAGTAGTGCGGGGTGATTCGATGATGTGGATTATTTATTAAAGGCGAGTCTAAATATATAACGATGATGAAAAACCTTTTAAATCATAAAAGATAGTAGATTTTATTTTCTACTTGACTCTTTTAATGGATTGCGTATTCATTGCTGATTAAACGGTTGTCTATTGTATTTTATCGGTTTAACATTGTTGAAGACTATTGATAATTTATTACGCATTATCTTAGTCATAATATTTCTTCTTGGGCTAGTTGAGCTCACCCTTTCTTTCCTTTTTATTCTCTTGAGAAATGAGAATATAAATTGGGGCGAGTCGAGAAGCAGTGATGGTCACGAAGATAGCATTAGTAGTCCTCACTATTACGTGAAATAGTGTGATAATAATTATAATGAGGACTTTTTGTTTGAGTTTGTATAATATCTAGTAGGCGATATTTGTATTTAAACTCACGGTTTATGTATACGTATTATACTGCTTAGACAGCAGTTATGTTAATAAGTTGTATTTAAATTACATACCATGTAATTGTGGCGACCCAATGGGTGATGTATACCTAATTTTGGGGGGTTTGGCTTAACTTTGCGAAATCAAAGGCTAATATGACCCAAGAAGATACTATTAAAGTAGTAGTTTGAGGCTTTATTTTGATGGATTTGATTCGATTCTATTACTTGAGATTTGACCCGAGATTTATTCCGGACTCAATTTGGATTTGACTTGGGGTTGTTTACTGAGTTAGTATCAAAGTGACTCTCGAAAGCTCGGTTGCCTGTCATCCGATCGGATTCTTGGGAGGTGGGGACACGGTGGTGGTATTATCCCACAATGGAGAGATGGAGGTCCCGGAGGTGGGGACACGAAGCAGTAGGTATTATCCCACACATAGCCAGAGAGACACAAGATCTTTGGTAGTGTGTGTGATCGGGATTCGACGGGGACGTCGAGAAATTTAAGTGGGGAGTTTGTAACACCCTAGTCCCACATCGAAAATAGGGAAAAAAATTATGCGCATATAAGAAATAAGTTACTACTAATAGTACCTTCAAGTCACGACCTTTTGGGAGCTCGTGGTGGGCTAAGAGTCGTGACCTTTTGGGGAGCTCATGGTGGGCTAAGATGACCCAAGAAGATCTTATTGGGCTAGTAGTTTGAGGCCTTATTTTGATGAATTTGATTCGATTCTGAATTGGGATTTGACGAGATTTATTCCTACTTTCGGATTTTGACCTTGGTTGTTTCAAATACATGGTAATACACGTGTGGGTCGAGAGATGATCCCTTTTTGCGGGTCAAAATTGTATTGATTAATTAACCAATTTATTATAAAATTAACTTTATAACCGGATACGAGTGGGGAAAGAGAAGGATCAAAACATAGACAAGAGGTAGTTGAAAAATGTCTCATTACAACTTTCGAAAAATGTCTCATTATATGATAAGGGACATTTTTTTTATATTATAAGATTAATATTAATTTTTCAAAAATAATTTAAAATATTTTTAAAATTAAAATTGACATGATTTATTTAAGTTTTAAAAAATAATTAATCTTATAACTAATAATTATTTTTTAATAAATTATGGTGTTCATGATTGTAATGGCATAAATTAAATGAATTCATGTTAATTTTAAGTTTAAAAATATTTAAAAATAATTTTAAAAAAATTATAATTAATTTAATAATTTACTCCCTCCGTTTCTTAATATAGGTTGTTTTAGACATGTGTACAAGAATTAAGGAAATGATTGAAAAACATTAACTATAGTATTAATTGTCTATAACACCCTTCACCTCACTTATCTCATAAATATGGATCAAAAGATTAGGTGGAGTAATAAGGGGCAATTTGGAAAAAATAATAATCAATTCTCCTAGATAACCACAAACGACAAATAATTAAGAATATAAAAAAAAATTTAAAACGACCTACATATAAGAATGGAGGGAGTAGAACAGATGGATGGAGTATAATATAGACAAATGTAACGCTTTTACTTTTGTCATAGGTTTGAAAAATTCTCAAACGCAATAAAACACAACAAATGTCGGTAGCCAAACATAACTTACCACAAATGTCTAGTAATTAATAAGCAATAAATAAATGTGTAGCAATGTGTAATTAATATTAGGAAATTATTAAATCCGCGACATAAAATATTATTTTCACAATAAAAGTGTCGCTATAGGTCTTATAACGACGATTTTCACCGTCGGTATACATCTATAGTGACACTTTTATTATAGAAATAACAAAAAATATTGTGAATTTAACAATTCCTTTAATACTATTCAACTTCTAGTCAACATATATGTCATAAATGTAACCCACCCAAAAATAAGGTGCAAAAAAAGAAGAAGTGAATTTCACTATTTGTGTTTGACATGTTTAATTTAAAATCACAAACAATGATGCAAAATTTAATTTAAAATAAAAAATAATACTCACTCCATCACTTAATATATTAGATAATTTTATTTTTTTCAAATTATTTTTTATTTTGTGTAATCTAGAAAAATTAACTACAATCTTTTCAAAATTACTGCTCATAATAAAATGTTACAGATGAGAGACATAATGAGATAAGTATTGTAATTATGAGAATTTAAAAGTATTATAGATAATTGATATTATATTTAATGAGATCCGATAAGTTTGTCAATTGACCAATACAGTGCTGACACGCAGATGGAGGAACTATCTCTCGACCTGCGTGAAGATACTGTATTGGACCTATTTGTTAATTGACCAAAGTTAACTTCATGATAATCCCTCCCTATTTAATATTATATAATTATTTTGTTAAATCTTATACACAACTCTAAAACGATCGGACGAAGAGAATATACGTTACGAACGTGTACTTTTTAATTGCATTGATAATATTTTAAAATAAAATGACATTTATCACAATAACTCATTTAAAATTGATCTATATGCTTCTAATTTTCACAAAATTACTCGATAAACATTACTACTTTAAATTCACTCATCCAACGACTTTATGGGGACAAACTACCAAACCACATTAACAAATACCTACCCGAATCTCAATTTCCACCCAACACAAAGAACTCAGATCACCAATCTCTTTATTCTTTTTTATATAAATCTCTATCAGTGCCACTCAAACATTGAAGAATCTTTATTGACCAAGCCCCCATTTGCCAGGTTTTTGACCTGCAAATCCCATAATTTTTAACCCTCCCCCAATCTGCATTCACCGCCGGCCGACCGTCCTCGACTACTGTAGCGGTGTAGCCCATCCATGTTTTACCCGATCCAAACCCACCCCTAGCTTCAACTTTCAGCTCAGAGATGAATGGTGGGACCAGGGATGGTGTTTCTCCTCGAGGTGAGAGGATTGGGATTGAGAAGAAACATGTGCCGTTTGACATTGAAGATGATGTATCTGCAAGAGATCCCAATTTCTCAAATGGTAATTCAGTCAATACCCATAAATTATCTCGCCCAGATTCAAAGAAGCCTACTGTCTCTGCTGCTGATATACTTAAGACATTGTTCTTCATACTTGTCTGGTATACTTTCAGTACATTCTTAACATTGTAAGTCTCCTTTGCTCCATCATCATAATTATTAGCTAAATGTTTGATTTTGGGTTCACATCATTAATTCTTTCTGGGTTTTCATTTTAATTTTGAAAAAAGGTACAATAAGACTCTATTGGGAGAACATATGGGTAAATTTCCAGCTCCCTTATTGATGAATACATTTCACTTTGGGATGCAAGCAGTTTTAGCAAAGGTTATCACATGGGGCTGGTCTCATAGATTCCATCCTACCGTAACTATGTCATGGAGGGATTACTTTGTGCGAGGTAATAATATCAAAAATCAGTCCTTAAGATAAGTTGTTAATCTTGTAAAATTTAGTAACAAAGTGTTTGTACATCAAATCCCTAAGTTTGGTTGTTTGCTTTGTGTTTGTTCCTTGAAGTGAACTTCAGTGACAGGAAACCGTATCACTTATCTGGTTCCCAATATCTTACTCTACTTTTCTTGTAGTTGGAAAATTTCAGATAGGATTTCAATCAACCATAACTTGGATAGAGTGGCTTCTGAAATTGAAAAGATAGAGTTACACCTAATTTGATGATTAATTACTAGCTGCTATTAATATATCCCTTAATATACAACCCTATATGTACAAAAGAAATCCGAGAGATATGTGCTGCAATTTTTGAATTATATCCTTTTGTCAAAATGCTGACAAACCGACACTTAGAAAATTATTTGCTTGAGTCTCATTTTGAGTACCCTTGCAATATGTAATATCTTTTAGCATCAATTAAGCTCCAAAACTAGTAGGCTGTTACAATCTACATAATTTGCTTTTACAATTTACGGAATCTACATTTACTAAAGAGTTGACTGTCCACTATTTTATAGATACCTAATGATTCTCACAGCCCAATTATTGGGCTGTTATGATCTACGAAACTTATTATACAACTTTACAATATCTCGAGTACATATTTTATCATCCCCTCAATTAATGTTGGTTTGTTGACCAACTACAATTTGTTAACTAGAAAATGATGGCGATTGAAAGTCAAAGCTTTGGTGAACTCCTAACCCCTTTTTGTATAGGGTCGGGTTGGGTCATACTATTCTAAACCTTGAATCGAAAGGCCCAGAAGCTGCCTAAAACTGATAGGGATCGATCCATGTCGTGGATGATTCGTTATTTAGTTATTTATTTATTAGTGTCTATTTATTTATTTAGTTCGTGGAGTTTATTTCAATATTGGGTTATTTATTTAGAGGCCCAATTGTTAATGAGCTTAGGATTATTAGGGTTTCTTTTATTATATATATGTAAGTCATGACAAATTATTGGACACACTTTGATATTGAAATTATCCTGATTATTGGTTTCGATTAATATTTTTCCTCCTTATTGCTGTTGGGAAATCCTAGGGGTAGTGGTTGTCCTACGGTTGAATCACCCTATTTTTTTTAATTCTCTTTGTTGATTTTGCCTTTTTCAATTAATTATCTGTTCAACACTTCCCATTGGAGTTACTGTTCATCGTTAGAGTTATTGTTCATCACCAGTTCACTGTTCATAAAAAAAAGACAAAAAAGAAAAAGAAAAAAAATGTTGTTGCTGCGTTGTTTTGGAAATAGGGAGGTAACCCTAACTTTCCTAATTTAAATTAAAAAGTCTTGCAAATTACCTTTTAGTACCCCAAATTTCCGATCTTTATTTAAATATTGCCCCAGTTTATTAGTTTATATTTTTCCACCCTTGTTTCTTGCATAAAGAGCGCTAAACTTTTAACCTTAACACTTTTCACCCCCAGTCTCGTACTTTCTGATCAGTTAGGTCCATTAAAAAAAAGGGTAGAAGTAAATATTTCATTTTGAATACTCGGATTTTCAATATTTAATCACTTGAATTTCCTTCGTTCATTAGTTCTAAAATTTTTGGAAGCTTGTTTTGGATTTGTTCTTTTAAAATTGCATATTATTCCATCTAGTTGCATATTATTCGATATTATTATTAGCTTTTGGGATTGCGATTGCATAGGCTTAGATTTGTAATTTTAATTTGTTTCAATTAAAGGAGCTGTCGTTAACACTCCGAAATTAACCTGACTTTCACTTCTCAAATTAAAAAAATTAGCACAGTAGTAAGCAAAGATCGATCCCACAGAGAGTAAAGTTGTTTTAGAATTATTCTACTATTTCAACAGAAAATAAAGATGGGGTTTTTTGAAAATTGTTTTAAATTGAGAAAAACAGAAATAAATGATAATATTAATCAAAGATGTAAAAACTTCAGTTCTGCAGTTCAGTTTCACCAAGTTACAACAATCAATTAATCAAGTTGTTATTATTTACCCTTATGAAATTATTAGCCCTAGATAACAATAAGCTCTGCTATCCGGAATTCTCCTTAGATTATCACTGTTTGAAATAAGCTCTTCACCAGATTCTAACTATCATATAACCTAGAACAAGCTCTCTAGATTTAATATGATAGAAGCATTAAGAAATAGAGAATTAGACTAATCCAAGAAACAAACACATAAGCTCGATTTGTTTAACTTGTTTTCTGATAATTTTAGCAATGCACTAAAGCTTGTCCACAAAAGCTCGACGAGATCTACAACTGTCATTCTTTGAGAATTGACAGATTCTGGTTGCATCAAGGTCGAAATCGGGCTCCAAGTGATTGTTATGTAAATTGCAACTTCCAAACTTTGAGGTTCAACGTCCGTCTGGTCAAAAGATCATAACTTTTTCATATGAACTCCGATTGGGAAAATTCAAGATGTTCGGAAAAGCTAAGGAAGAGCTTTACAATAAAATCTAAGTCCCAAGCCAAGACCATGCGTCCATCTTAGCATTCAAAACCCTGCGATTTTCCCTTTTTCCTCATTTCTGCTCCAATTCTTACTGAAATCATTAAACACCTTAATAAGCTCATATACACATGAAACATGTGACACCCCCAAAATAGGTATACACAACCCATTCTGAGTCGCCAAATACATGGTACAGAATTCAAATACAAACTTAATTATACAACTGTCGTGTAAAATATGACAAAACATAAGCTGAGAGTTTTAACACCTTTTGGACAATATCCAAACTCAAATGGAGTCCTTATTACAATTATTATCACACTATTTTATAAAATAGTGAGAACTACTACAGCCACCATCTCAGACCGTCACTTCATTCCCCGACTAGTTCCAGCTATGTTCTCATTTCCTGAAGAGAACAATGAAAGCGAAGGGTAAGCTCAACTAGCCCAGTAAAGAATATTATGACTAAGATAATGCAGAATAAATTATAGCTAACCTTCAACAATGTAAAACTGATAGAATACAATAGACAACAAGTTTAATTGTTTCGGAACGAACAATTCATTAGAAGAGTCAAGTAGAGCATAATATCTACTATCTTCTATGATTTAAAAGTTCATCATCAATATTTTATCGCTGTAACACAACCCAATAAATAATCCATATAATTGAATTATCCATGCACTACGGGCCAAGGATATTCGTTAATATCACCAGTGGTCATGATCATGCCAACAACTGTCCATCAATGCACTACGGGCTAATGAGGACTTTTACCACATCATTTGTAACATTACAAAATCATAATTATACCGATACATAATTCCCCGGTCATAATCATACCAATCAACAAATTCATCTATGCACTACGGGCCAAAGATTTACTTTCATCACAATATAAACATGAGGATGATGACAATGATATAAGAATTCAATTAAGTGAAAGCAAGGATAAATTTTAAATATTTATAATTCAATTTATCCAGAGTTCTAGAATGTCCAAATTGTCAATATGATAACTGCTTTGTGGAGTAAAATTCAAGACATGTAAAAATAATTTGGACAGAAAAGAAATAAATTTTTGTTGTGAATAGTAATCCGAGTGAATAATTCCCGAGTGAATAATACCCCGTGAATAGTACTTCGTGAATAGTACTCCGACATGAAAATGTTAAAACTTAACAAGAATGTTCAGAAAAATATTTCCGTGAAAAGATACTCGATGAAGCGCAAATTTCAAGGATATTCTACTAATTTCAAGGAGTATAGAAGCAATACTTATCAACATAAGTGTAAAATTAGGAATATGAAACGAAATAATATTACTTGCATACTACAGAGTATGGAAGAAAATATTATTTCTTACGAATGTTGAACAAAAATAATATCCCTTACCTTAAAAGTAGAATATTTCTGACTGATAGGGCGTGGATATTTCTGAAGAAAACATGTACTGTTTTCTACACTCAAAACTTCCTTAAACTCAAAAGAAATACGCTCAATATTATAGAAGAAGAATTCTCTGATTCTGGTGTGATTTTCATTTCTAAACTGAGCATCCTATAAAATAGGAGAATGAAATAATACTATTTAAGAAAATAATCACGAATTTGCCACAATAAACATTCACTCACGATTTAATTCGGTAAGATAATCAATTTTTTTTTGCAAAACTAATGATTTAGCCAATCGGAAGTTGTACGCTTTTATCAATACTGATTGAACTTTTAATTTTTCAAATTAACTCACTGAACTAATTTTTATTTTCAAATTGGGTCATTTCGTTAAAAAAAGTTGACAGACGTTAATTTTTTTATCTACGCGGCTCTGACGTGAACATAAAAAAAGGAAAAAAGAACAGAAAATAACATGGAAAATTAAAGACAACATAAAAAAATAAAAAGTATTGCTTATGTGGCAAAAAAAACTTGAAAATAAAACAAAAAAATCAAAACATTTTTTTGCAAACAACCCAGATATAAATACACAAAATATAGAACTTGATCGCACAGTATTTCAATGGAGTTACCTCATGTATGCTAATCAAATTCCAAACAATAATTCTCTTGGGTAGCTTTGCCACCCAATTGTGGATAACACTAGTTGATCGTGGAGGTGCAGTTGAGAAGATGTAGTGTGATTGGACAAATATTAGCAATAAGAGTTTGGAATGGATGATGGAAATAAAAGTTGAAAGGGATTGGTAGTGTATGAAGTTTGGAATCGCGAGGTATAATGTGTGTGGGGGAGAGAATGAAGTAGATTTGGGAGTGGATTCGGGGAGGAGAGCAAGAGGTTGGATAAGAATGGACATGTAAAGGCTTAAACCCTTATTTCAAATCCGGGTTGGCCGAACGGATCCCCCGCGCCCATAGTCCTTTTATTTTGGCGCGTCCTGCGCTAGGTCAGCGTAAAGGTTTCGATGCAGTAAAAGCGCCCAAATCCTTGTGAACTCAAGCGCTACCAAGACCGGGTAGCGATGATCTCGATGTGTGGCAGCGCCACGCCACCGGTAGGGCATTAGTAATGGCGCGACCCACGCCAGTCTGATACTTTGCCTGTGCTTTCTTGTTCTTTCCTGGATACCTACAGTATAATGACAACTAATTCATTAATCCTACAATGCATTGAAAAATGACTACCTAGGCTCTAATATTAAATAAAAATTACTGAAAAGGGGAAGAGAAAAAGTATTAGAAATTGGGTTGTTGGTTTAATGTCGTCAGCCCGACTTTGTCGCTTGGTTTATCAGTCTTGCTCCTTAAGGGTAATCGAGAGGTTTTGTCGGTCTATTCCTCCGCCCAAATAGTCTTTTAGTCTCTGTCCATTAACCTTGAATGTTTGAAGGCTATTGGGGTCCAGAACTTCAATTGCTCCATATGGGAAGACCTTGGTGATTGTGAATAGCCCAGACCACCTTGACTTTAGCTTACCCGGGAATAGTTTAAGCCTTGAATTAAAAAGTAAAACTGTTTGACCAGCCTCAAAGGATCGTTGAACAATTTGTTTATCGTGCCATCTTTTGGTCTTTTCTTTATAGAGCTTTGCGTTCTCATATGCTTGCATTCAGAATTCGTCCAGTTCGTTCAGTTGAAGAAGTCGTTTTTCACCGGCAGCGTCAAGATTCAAATTTAGCTTTTTAATCGCCCAATATGCCTTGTGCTCCAGTTCGACAGGTAAGTGACAAACTTTATTGAACACCAGTCGATAGAGAGACATACCGATTGGGGTTTTGTAAGCTGTGCGATATGCCCGTAATGCTTCATCTAGTTTACTCGCCCAATCCTTCTGTGTTGGATTAACAATTTTCTCCATAATCTTCTTCACTTCCCGATTGGATACTTCCGCTTGCCCATTCGTTTGAGGGTGGTAAGTCGTGGCAACCTTGTGTCTAACTCCATATTTAGCCAACAAAGCCGAAAAAGATTTATTGCAGAAATGTGTACCTTCGTCACTGATGATAGCTCTTGGAGTCCCAAATCTTGTAAAAATATTTTTTCGAAGGAAGTTCAAAACCACCTTGGCATCATTGGTAGGTAAAGACACTGCCTCAACCCACTTGGAAACGTAATCCACCGCCACTAAAATATATTTGTTATTGAAGGACAACGGAAACGACCCCATGAAGTCGATACCCCATACATCAAATAATTCTACTTCCAGCATTATATTCAGTGGCATCTCATGGCGACTTGTTATATTCCCCACTCTTTGGCACCTGTCGCATCTTTTGACGAAGGCATGAGAATCTTTGAACAATGTTGGCCAAAAAAAGCCTGATTGGTTCCTTTGCGGCTGTCCTATCTCCTCCATAATGTCCACCATACAAGGACGAATGGCAATGTTGTAGAATTCCTTCGATTTCCGTTTCAGCCACGCATCTTCGTATCATTTGATCAGAACATTGTTTGAATAGGAAGGATTCATCCCACATGTAGTGTTTAACCTCAAACAAAAACCTCTTCTTTTGCTGAAAACTAAAACCATAGCCCCCCCCCCCCCTGCTTACGATGTAATTCACATGATTCGTACCAAGGGGTTTCTGCAGCCACCGAAAATAATTGCTCATCCGGAAAAGATTCGTTGATCGTGTTCTTATCGATTCTTAGTTGTTGCTCATTCTCTAATCGTGACAAGTGATCGGCAATTTGGTTTTCAGTCCCCTTCCTATCTCGAATCTCTAGATCAAATTCTAGTAGGAGAAGGACCCATCGAATTAGTCGTGGTTTGGCGTCCTTTTTAGAGATGAGATATTTAATGGCCGAGTGATCCGTGAATACGACGACCTTTGTACCGATCAAATAACTTGTCAAATGCAAATACTACAGCAAGAAGTTTTTTCTCTGTTGTCGTGTAATTTACTTGCGCGTCATTCAACGTTTTGCTTGCATAATAAATTGCATGGAATACCTTGTCCTTTTGTTGGCCCAAAACTGCTCCCACAACGTAGTCGCTAGCGTCACACATTAGTTCAAAGGGGAAAGTCCAGTCTGATGCAACAATAATCGGTGCAGTGACCAGCTTCTGTTTCAACAACTCTAATGCCTTGAGACAATTAGCATCCAATTTGTATGGCACATCTTTCTCAAGTAAGGCACACAACGGTTTAGTGATCTTGGAGAAGTCATTGATAAAGCGTCGGTAGAACCCTTCATGGCCTAAGAAACTGCGAATCCCTTTTATAGAAGTTGGAGGAGGTAAATGCTCAATTGTCTCCATTTTCGCTCGATCAACTTCTAACCCTTCTGCTGAAACCCGATGGCCTAATATGATCCCTTCTTGTACCATGAAGTGACATTTTTCCCAGTTAAGGGTCAAATTAGTGTCCACACACCTCTGAAGTACTAACATTAGATTACCAGGCACATATCAAAAGTTTCCCCAAATACCGAAAAATCGTCCATGAATACTTCTACGTTTTTCTCCACCATATCGGAAAATATAGCTATCATGCAGCGTTGGTATGTTGCTGGTGCATTGCATAGCCCGAACGACATCCTTTGAAATGCGAACGTTCCATAAGGGCACTTAAAGGTAGTCTTTTCCTGATCTTCAGGTGCTATGACAATTTGATTATAGCCGGAATACCCATCCAGTAAGCAGTAGAATTTATGTTCGGCTAATCTATCAAGCATTTGATCGATAAATGGCATAGGGAAGTGGTTTTTGCGAGTTGCTTTATTTAATTTTCTGTAGTCCATGCACACTCGCCATCCGGTTACTGTCCTTGTTGGGATCAACTCGTTATTTTCATTTGTCACGACCGTCATTCCTCCTTTCTTTGGAACGCACTGCACCGGGCTAACCCACGAACTATTCGATATGGGATAGATAATTCCAGCGTCTAACCATTTAATGATTTCCTTTTTGACCACCTCCTTCATAATTGGATTGAATCTGCGCTGCTGTTCCACGACTGGTCTAGCTTCTTCCTCCAACAAAATTTTGTGCATGCAAAATGAGGGACTGATTCCTTTTATGTCAGCTATCGTCCACCCAATCGCTGTTTTAAACTCTCGAAGCACTCACAATAACTTCTCCTCTTGGGCTACTGTGAGTAATGTTGAGATGATAACTGATAGAGTCGAAGATTCCCCTAGATAGGCATGTTTGAGGTGACTCGGTAGTTGCTTCAACTCTAATGGCTGGAGGTTCCTCAATGGATGTCTTTAGCCGTGAATTTAGTTTCTCAGATCTATCCAATTCTTCGAATCGCTTTTCATATGGCATAAAGGGTGGCGATGCATTCAATAGGTTCAAATATTCTAGTGAAGATGGGAAATCTGTTGCATGTGGATTGATTAAAGTTGTCTCAAGCGGATCACCATGTACATCAAACTCGGAAAATTCCTTTAATGCGATTCAACCCGGATTGTAACTACTCGAATTCACCCCATACGACTGCCTGCTTGAATTCTCGATAAACTGCACTGATTCGGTGTTAATAGCATATTGCTCCGGTGGATGAGCCCCTGCACATAAATCGCATACCACTTTTGTTTTCGGAAAGTTCTGCACCCCCCAGAGCATCAATTTATTTCATTAACGCTGAAATCTGTGCTGTTACCTGAGCGGATAAAGCTGTTACGACATCCAATTCAAATACTCCTGCCACTTTTGGTTGAGTTAATCTGCTGGTAGGCCACTGATATTATTGGCTGCCATGTTTTCCAATAACTCATAACATTCTTCACAACTTTTTGCGTTCAAAGCTCCACTTGCGGCGGCATCAATACTTGTCCTTATTTGACTGTTAAGACTGTTGTAGAAGGTTTGCACTTGCAGCCACAGTGGTAGACCACGATGTGGACATTTTCGTAGCAGATCCTTGTATCTCTCCCAAGCCTCATATAAGGATTCAGAATCAAATTGTCTAAATGAGAAGATTTCGTCTCGCATTCTGAGGGAAAGAACTTAGCGAGAAACTTTTGCGCCAAGTCATTCCATGTTATTGACCCTGGTGGCAATGAATGCAACCAACTCTTAGCTTTATCTTTCAAGGTGAACGGAAATAGTCTTGGTCTTACTGCATCTTCCGACACTCCATTAAATCTGAATGTATCGCAAATTTCCAAGAAGCTGATGATGTGATCGTTAGGGTCATCATTTGGTGGTCCGCCAAATTGTACCGAGTTCTGGATCATATGTATTGTGCCTGATTTGATCTCGAAACTATTGGCTGTAATAGCAGGCCGTGCTATGCTAGATTGAATATCTGTAACTTTCGGCATGCCATATTCTCGAAGCGGTTTGTGTTCTTCTTCTGCCATACCAATATGATTTTCCATGGTAGCTTGATTGAAGTTTAGTTTTCTCTGAAAAGTTCCTTCAATCTCACTGTTGTAAGGAACTAAATCTAGACCCTTGGATCGTGTTTGCATAAACCACTGAGTTTACCCTGGTGCACACACAATTCCTAGATCACTGCTTGATCAGGCTTGAACCAAAGGAAACCTGTAAAAGCGAATAAAAATAAAGATAAAAAAACTCTGTTTAAATAAATTAACTAATAAAAACTATTAACAAAATAATTATTAGAACCAGTCCCCGACAACGACGCTAATAACTTGTTGTCGGATTTATATAATGACAAATACGCGCAAGTGCACACGGTCAATCAAGTAATAAAGTGATAAGAAAGGTTGTCAAACCCACAGAGAACAGTTACTAACAATTATTCTAATTATCAAGCTTCTACCAATTTAACCCACTTAAACAGTCACTCCAATTGATTTGTGAAAGTTGATTAAAGTAAACTAATTAAGAACTAATTAAACTGACAAATATTGATTACCAGATGATTAACACATAGGAATACAATTTCTCCAATTGCTTTGCAATAATTGCTTTATCTTATTCCCACTTAATTAATCCAATGAGTTGCTAACTAAGATTGTTTATTAATTTACTAAGATTGCAAGACATTTAAAACAGATTCATTAAGCACAAGCTCCTAACAAAGTTACGCATGACATATAAGTACTTTCATCTCATACACTGTTATGTTATCCTTGAGAAGAATGAACAAATTCATGCGTTATTATATTCAGATCTAATATAAAATTTCCTCTTTCAATTCCATCAAAGATATCAGGTTAATTGTTGGCCAAATTATTTAATCAAACACAAAATATAATAATCAATTCAATAAGATCAATACGTGAGAATAAATATAATTTAATTATTGCATCACAAAAGGTTCCATTGTACTCCTAATTGAGAAATTAGTTCATCATCATAATTGAAACTAACAAATAATCACTGAAAAACATCTTGAGTACATAAATTAAATTAAGAGGAAGAAGAAAACTCTATCGATGATATTCAATCTTGCCCTCCAAAATCTATCTCGCAAAGTCTCCAATTCAATATCCAAAAGCTCCAAAAGTGTAGCCCCCAATTGTTGTCAGAAGAAGATCCCCTAAAACTAAGAAAGAGCTGTCTTTATATTCCTAACCAAACCCTATTACATAAGGGAAAGTACTAATTCTTAATTGAGTCAACTTCTATGATTAAAGAAACCAAATTAGCATCAAAATCGTCAGATCGGCGCGCCCCGCTCTCGGTCCCTTAATAGAACGGCACGGCCCGCGCTCGGTCCTTTAGCTCAATGCACCCCGCGCCTGGTTTGTAGTGGCGCTCCTCGCGCCGTATTGATAGAATGTACACTTTTTGCTATTTTCTTTCCAAGTGTAGCTCTTTAACCTATCCAAACCATTTTCCTGCAAAATGAAACAAAACCCATCACAAGTAATATGGATACACCCAAAAACTCACAATATACCTAGCTAATTGAGATCAACTCGTAGGTTAAAAACCTACTCATCACGTGGCGGTTGTGGTGTTGTTTGTTTAGCGTGATGGGTGAAAATTGGATATGTTCCTCTTCGGTGGAAAATCTTTTACTATGTAAATTCAGGGTTTTTGGCTATAAGAATAATAGGAGGATTCTTTGGAGATGTGATTGCATGTTTTTGTCATTTTGTGGAGAATTTGGTTTGAGAGGAATGCTAGAATTTTTGTCACTTTTGCCACATGAGTTTAAATTTAATACACTGACTATACATTAGCTGTGTAGGAACTTAGGATCATGACATTTCATTAAAATTAAGGTAATTTTGTCGAACATAAGTACTTCACTAATAATGTGTCATAATTCTAACACCGCTCGTGTATACACTACGGTGTATGAAACTTGAACTCTTGCCACATGCTTCATTTTCCATGCCAATTTTAGTGCATATAATATTTTGTATTATCATTCTCCTTTTTTTGGAGGGTTGGGTTGCTACACTATTCGTCACCTCGTGGCGCATATCTGAATGTTATTTTTGAATATTTGACCATGAATTTCTGTGACTTGTTTTATTAACTTTTCTAACAACTAATGCTACAGATGGACTTTGCTTTTCACAGTTGTACCAATGGCTCTTGGAACGGCACTGGATATTAACTTGAGCAATGCATCTCTTGTTTTTATCTCTGTAACATTTGCCACAATGGTTGGTCACTGTTGTCTTTAACATATCTTGTGAAATGATGTCATAGAAATGAACTGTTTCCTGTGTACTTTATTTGGATTCTAAATAAAGTATTGTCTTCTTCATTGGCTTTTACTGCTTGAAAACTTTCCTTTTGATTTTCTTGTTTTCCTTTGCTTTTGTGCAGTGTAAATCCGCATCTCCTATATTCCTCCTTGTATTTGCTTTTGCATTCAGGTAAACAATTATCTTAAATGTCACTGTTTCTTCATAGTGTTTTGTTGTTGTTGTTGTGGTATCATGGCTCTTAATTTCATATCCTTTCTTTTGCTGTGTACAATGTTTACTCTATTTCCCTAGTGTGTGTTTTCCATAGAGCAGTTTCAATAACTTTTGTAAATTACCTTCATTTCTGCCTATTAACTTCAAACTTCTTGTGGAAGGTTGGAGTCTCCAAGCATAAAACTGTTGGGCATCATATTAGTTATATCTGTTGGAATATTGTTAACAGGTTAGTAGTTTCATCAGTTGCATTGGTAACTTTTAGTTTATTTAAATATTATTCTTACTAGCTTTTTGCTATGTTTTTGTTGATTGTCAGTCAGGAGAGTTAAGCTCTCATTGAGTTTGAAGACACTTTCTACTTCTATGTGCTAATTAGTTAGAAATAAGAATTATTTTAACTTGATTTTTGATGTGGAATATGGGTAATAAAACTATTTTATGTTCCTTCTTTATCTACAAAATGGTTTACTCACTTGTGATTGATGATAACAGAGAGGTTCATCTTTAATCATAATAATTTTTGGCAGTTTCCTAGAATTAACATTAGAAATACGATGCATATGTTTTATTATTAAAAGAAAAAAAATGCTTCTAAATTTCCAAATCAATACAAAAAACAAGACCAAAAGTTTTATTAGGGATTTTCGGGCACTCAGCCTAGTGGGAAGTGCTTATAAGATTTTATCTAAGGTCATTGTGGGTCAGTTGAGGATGGTCGTGGATTATGTCGTGTTGGAGACTCATAATGCTTTTGTTAGGGGAAGACATATACTAGATGCTTCGTGGTGGCAAATGAATGTCTAGAGACGAGATTTCGATATGGTATACCTGGCATTATATGCAAGTTGGAATGTTGGATGTGGAAAAAGCTTATGATTAGGAAAATTAAATTTTTTTATTTTTTTTCTTGAGAGGATGGGTTTTGGAGATAGATGGAGGGGCTGTATTTGGGCTTGCATCTCTGCTGCTAGATTCTCAATTATGGTTTAATGGTATTCCTTGTAGTTTCTTTTTTAATTCGAGGGGTTGAGACAGGGATTTCTTATCCCGTTTAATATTTTTACTAGTTATGGAGGCACTTAGTAGATTGTTAGGGAAACAACTGAGTTGAGAGTTCTCATTGGTTTTGGGGTGGGGTGGGGTGGGGTGGGGGGGGTGGTGGGGAAGGTTTGGAGGTGATGCCACATTTGTTTTTTGTTGATGGTACAATTATTTTTCTTGGTGCGGAGTCATCTTAATTACCTTATGTAGGCTGTTTTGCTTATTTTTCATGCAATGTCTGGCTTAAAGATCAGAAGATAGGGATGATTTGATGTACGAAATTCGATTGTTCTTAAGAGTAAGCTTATCCTAGTGGGAGATTTGGATGATCCAATTTCTTTAGCGCAGTGTTCTAAAAATCCCCGCCTAGGCATACCTAGGCGCTAGGCCCCCCTCGGCGTCCCGCCTAGGCGCTAGGCCCCCCCTCGGCGTCCCGCCTAGGCCACCTAGGCGCTAGGCCTCCCCTTAGTGCCCCACCTAGGCGCTAGGCCTCCCCTTAGCGCCCCGCCTAGGCGCTTAGTCCCCCCCGCCAGCGCCTCCCCACGGGCGCCTCACTAGGCACCTCGGCGCCCCGACGCCTCACGTAGGCCCAAGGTGGCAAAAAAATCCCTTCAAGAAATTATGTAGTGCTTAGGCGGGGTCTAGGCGGAGAGGTTTTTGTTTTATTTTAATAACTACTCAAACCAGATCTTGATATATTTATTTTTCTAATTATTTACCATATTCATAATACAGGTTGTAACATATCAAATCACAACAAGAACTGAACAAATCAAGTCAAAATGGATAATTTTATTATAGTTGTAATTTTTTGAACTTGTACCAACTTTAAATTATATAAATGATGATACATTTGTAATATTTAGTTTAATTCAATATAATTCTTAAATTTATGTTTAGTTTCTTAAGTTTTAATATTGAATTAAATTCTTGAAATTTTAAATTTTATTATTTAATTGCAATCTTGTTTATGAATAAAACTAATACGTTAAAAATATATTTGAACTTTTAACAATTACATGTTTGTGTTTGAACTTTGACATTAGTAATATGGATATATGTTTGAACTTTAAGCAAATGGCTTTATTATCTTTATTATAGATTGTTTTACTTTATATTATTGTTTTATTTGGATAAATGTAAGATAAAATATTAAAATTGGTTTAAAATAAAAAATCCCGTCTAGGCCCCGCCTAGGCCACCTAGGCGCTAGACCCTCCTGGCCGCCCGCCTCCCGCCTTTTAGAATATTGCTTTAGCGGCTAATTGGGGTGTTGGGTGGGTCTGCTTACATACTTCATATTCAGTTTGCTATTGGGAACAAATTATATGCTATGGCCAGCTGGGATTCGGGGTTTGAGCGCTTTAAGAGGCGTCTTGCAGGTGGGAAGGGGAATTATTTGTTTAAAGGTGGGAGGAGTTGTTGATTAATAGTACTCTTTCAAGTCTCACGACATATTTTTTTGTCCTTGGTTCATCTTCTAATAGTAATTAGGAAGCAGTTAGAGAAATTGTTCAGAGATGCTTTGTTGGAGAGGGAATGATGAGGAGGTGAGACTGGTAAATTGGAGATTAGGTTTGTGCTCCAGTGATGAGGGTGGAAGCAAACGAAAGCTATATATATTATTATTTATGGATGATTTTAGTGTAATATTTTATTTAGTAGATAAGATTATGATATATATTTAATTATATTAGTAGAACATTTTGTATTAATTATTTAAGGTAGTAGATAAACAAGGATTGTGTCTTGTTCCATATTGGATACCTTGAGAAAATATGTCTAGTAAAAAATGACTTGGGCCAACTCTTCTCATTACCAATTGGTTTAGAGTTATAGAGCTTGATGTCTTTATATACTAGACTTTGGGCCTTTATAAATCTAACATGGTATCACAGCGGGCTATCTTGGGCCTAATTAAACACTCTTCTTAGCCTTCATTCTTATCCACTTGCAGTCCATTTCTTAAGGGTTAAATCTACCCATTTATTAACTAGTACCACTTATCAATTGGGTCAATAGTTGCCTGTGGTTTACTAGATTTCTTTTGGGCTTTTCTTGTGACTAGCTTCTTCTAGGCTTGCTTATCTTGTGTGGGTCTTCATATTCATCAGGTCCACGTGCAACCCTCAATACACCGGCTTACACGTGAGAGGGAGTTTTAGAGTATATATCTTGTCCCATATTGGATACCTTGAGAAAATATGTCGATGTCTTTATATACTAGACTTTGGGACCATTTTATAAATCTAACAGATTGTATGTCCTTATTTAATTAGATTCCTTATTTAATTAGATTACCTAGGATTTTACTTGCATTCTAGGGTTGTCTTATTTCTATATAAACAGTTGTACTCCACTATTGTTATTGTTATTGTTATTGAATCAAGCCATTGCGGCTTTTAACCTAATTATCTTCTTTGAATCCATTTTATTACTTCTTTCATCCTTATCCTACATAACTTTTCGAGTGGGGGATTAGGAGTGTAAGATTTTAGAATTTTAATGATTCTGTTCAAGGCAAGTGGTTTTGGTGGTTTATTTCTAAGGAGAACCGGTTGTGAAAGGCAGTTGTACGGGAGAGATTTGTTGTGTCTGGAGGTTGGATTACTAAGGAGTCGAGAGTACCATTTGTGGAGGGTTTTAGGAAGTCAATATCTAGTGGTTGGGATGAGTTTGTGAAGCGTACTTCTTTTGTTTTTGGTGATGGTTGTTGAATTTCTTTTAGAATGATGTGTGGGTGGGTTCAGAGCCGGAGACTTTAGGGGCACAAGTTTCCTAAACATGTTTCTTTAGCAGTTGATAGAAATATGTTGTTTGCTCACTAATCTTTGATATTGGTGGTCATGTGTCTTGGCAACTAATTTTCCGGAGTTATTTTTAGCATTGAGAAATAGAGGGGGTGGATCAACTTCTGGTGGGTCTGGAGATTTTGGGCAGTTACTAACTCGTCTGGATTATTGTTAACTGTTAAGTCGTATTGTCGTAGTATTTGCGGTTGGGGTGAGTTGACTTATGTCACTTATCCATGTAGGAGTCGGGGTGCTCTGTAAGGTAGATTTTTTAGCATGGATAGCTGCTCTTGGGAGTATTTTAACTCGGGAATCATTGTGTAGGGTTGATTGTTATCATATGTTTATGATAGATTGGCAGTTGGTGGATCATTTTTCTTCTTCATTGTGAGTTTGTTAGCCTCATGAGTTCAATGGCGTTTTTGCTGTGGGGGGGCGATGGGTGATGCCTGGTTCTATGATGTGGTTTTTGGAGGTTTGGAGGGGAATGCGGATGTCCAAAAGAGTAAGAGCTCTTTGTAATATGATTCCTCATTGTCTTTAGCGAGTGTTAGTTTTCCTGGTTCAGCTGTTACGTTTGCTAACTTTTTATCATGGGCCTTTAGTCATGATTTAGCGTTGTGATGGTTACACATTTGTTGATTGTTGACTGCTTTTTGTTTCTCTTTGTACTCAAATGGTATTCCCTGTGTGCCTTTTGTAAAAATAAAAGATGCCTATGTTGTATAGGTAAAGAGTAAATGCATAGACTATATATACCTCATATAGTAAGTTGGTTAGGTGTTTTTTGTAGTCAAGGATTGAAAGGGGGAGGGGGGAGGGGGGAGGGGGTAAGTATCGATTGGTTGAGTGGGGGATAGTTTGCACAACGAAAGAATGTAGGGGGTTGGGTGTTCGCTATTTTTTCAACAAAACTCTCCTTGGAATGGCTATGGCTTTTTATGGTTGAAGGGCAGGATAGGTTGTGGAAGTGAGTGACGGTGAATAGATTTGTGGTGGGGATAGGAGGGTGGTGAACTAAGGTGTCTAGAAGACAAATATGGATTTAGGTTGTGGAAGGCTATATCTCGACCAATCATAGCTATCTAGGATTTTTGGGATAGGTTTGTGAGCAGTGAGCCATGTAATTTTAATGTGGGTAATGATTGGTGAAGTATTCGGTTGGGAGAGATGTTTGGTATTTCATTGTGGGAGAGTTTCCAAACTGTTTTATTTACCGTTGGACAAAGAGGTAAAGGTTATTGATTATTTAAAATCATGGATGGGACTCTTTGATGGCAACCGAACCGACTCAGAAATGTCCAGGATTGAGAGTTGGAGGAGATGGATGCACATTTTTCTTTTTTGGGTGGCATAGGTTCCTTTACTAGGGGGAGGAAAGCATTGACAGATTTTGTGTAAGGTCATAATACAAGAGTTTTTGGGGAGTGGTATATATGGTTTTACTTGAAGTGCATTTGGAAGGTGGAAATTCATAGGGAAGTGTACTTTTTCTCTTGGATGGCAGCATGAGGGGGATTTTTGCCTGGACAATTTTTGGAAGAGGGGAGATTTGTTGTGAATAGGGGCTTTATGTGCTAGAAGGAACTGGAGTTGACTGATGTCTGCTTTCACACTTCTGGTTTGTTGGAGAACTGTGGGGGATGTGTTGTCTTTCTACGAATTGTCTTCGGTTATGCCTAGCCCCTTGGTTGGTGGTGGAGTTCCTTCACGCTTGGAAGGAAGGGGGTTAGGACTTGGGATGTACCACGGGATCCGGACGAAGTTTGACAGGATTGAGGATTCCACATGCTTTATGGTGGCCACAATGGCATGAGAGGAACATGCATTAATTTTAGGATGTTGAAAAGCCTGCTGTCTATCTTTGATCTTTTGCATTCGTCTTTTATCTAGAAATCCATTAAAGATCCAACGGTATAAAATGAGTAATGTAAATAATTTGTCACTATACTGACGACTAGTCAGGTGACTAGTCTACTGGTCGCTTAAGCAGTCGGGGGTTGGATTATGGAGGTCCATTGATGAGTTGTGAGGAATTTGGAAACCACGTCTCATTTGTTTTGATGATGAAACAAGAGTTCTGTCATGGTACGCTTGGGAGTTGTTAAACTGGAGTGCAGTGTTAAAGAGGGGAAAGGAAGAAGAGTTTTCTGACAAGGTGATAGAGACTAATAACATTTTGGGATTTAGAATAGAAAATAGTTGGTTTTAAACTTATTTACAGTTATGCAATCTACTTAACCAAAACTACTTGAACGAACCATAGATAAATTGTCTAGTGTTTCAAGTAGGTTGTATATAGGGAAGTGTTATTTCCACAAGTATTCTTCATATTATCATAAGCTCTCTCACATGAATAGCAAGTGCGTCCTACGCTCGTGAGAGTAAACTTTTGGAAATAATAATTCCCTTCTATATACATGTGTGATCTTGAATTCACTATAGCACTTTTGAGCATTTTATTTTTATGCATCTGTAGTTATGTTTTGTCTTGCCGTTCTGACCTGTATCATTATTTTCATCAGTTGCAAAGGAGACAGAGTTTGAGTTTTGGGGCTTCATTTTTGTTATGCTTGCTGCTGTTATGTCTGGTTTTCGTTGGACAATGACTCAGATCCTTCTTCAGGTACTATTTATGTTACTGTTTGATTGACATGGTACTTCAACTTTTGGTTTTTGAGTTTTTTGACTCATTCCTTTCTCTACATTTGTTGGGTTGGTAATTCGTGGGTGCTGTTGCTGTATCCGATATAAAGAAAGAAGTCTACGGTAAGCTCTATTCTTGGTAATTCTCTACAAATTTGTAGTTGAAGCTATTAAAGCTCACATGCACACGTCCACATGCTCCACTAGGTACATTTGCAGAACGTGGGAAATTCTCAAATCTTACTTGCACGACATTAGACAAATCACTTAAACCCTGATCTGCCTTAACATTTTCCAAAATTAAACTTCACATAACAAAATGTATCTGCACTTTCATACCATGACCCATTAGATATTGGGAATAATTATAGATCTTCATTGTGACCCACATCCTTCGTCCTTCTCAGCGAAGCCCACTTCCCACATACGGCGACTCCTCAATTAAAACCTTGAACAGATCTGAACTTGACACACAAACCATTGAGTATAACTCAGTTTCATTCTCCGTGAAGCCTATTCTTTTAATAGTTTGAAAGAAGTTATGTCGCTTGATCTTAATCAGCTTCTTCATATCACGCCAACTCATGTCACTTTTAGTTTATTGTTTTAATTTTCAGTTCATGTCAGCATTTTTTAATGATAAGTAGAAATATATTCTTTGCTCCAAAAAAAAAGTAGAAATATATTCGAGTGCATGTCACATTTAATTACGTCCTGAAATGATTACCGAATCAGCCAATTTGAAAGGAGTTTTTTTCAGTACATTGCATTAATAGAACAATTGAAAGGTGAGTGGTCCATTGCAAGAAAAAAAAGAAAAAAAAAGGGTAGATTCAGTAGACCATTGTACTTAAAAAGTAACCAGTAGACCAATATACAATCTGTGTGGTGACTTTTTTTGTTGTAGCCATATCTATTCATACAGAATTTCCATTATTAGTAGGTTCCCTTTATTGTCTTCACCTTTCAAATGGGGCAAAATAGCCGGATTATCTGATCTTTTGTGGTTTAGAGATTACAAATTCAATGTCTCCTTGTAGTATGGTAAATTAAAATAATGCTGCAACATCAACATATATGCTATTTTATTGAGACAGCAGATTTGGACATACTTACCCTAATTTGGTTATGTTCAGGTCTGAGAAATCCCCTGACCTTGATGTGCTATGTAGCTCCAGTAATGGCAGTGTCAACTGGTCTATTTTCTCTTATTTTGGATCCGTGGGATGAATTCGGAAAAAGTGATTACTTCAATAGCTCATGGCATATTATTCGTAGCTGCTTGCTGATGCTTTTCGGTGGAAGTCTGGCCTTTTTCATGGTAAGAATCTTAGTGTCCTTTTTGTTTTCTAATATTCTACATTTTCTGTTGCGTTTCAAGAGTTTCTGTTCCTCTTAAGTTTTTTGTCTTCTCGTTTGTAAAAATGTCTTTTATTTTAAGTGACTGATTTTTTCTCGGACTTTGGGGTGTGTTGGTGTGTGATACCAAGTAATCTATTCCACTTAATGTTCTTTTTCTCACAGGTATTAACAGAATACATTCTTGTCTCGGTAACTAGTGCTGTAACGGTGACTATAGCAGGAGTTGTCAAGGAGGCTGTCACTATAGTGGTATAAATTTTTTTCAGTTGATTCTCCACTTCCAGACAATTTTTTTTTCATGTTTCTTGCATACTAATAATTCATACATTTTAGTAGGAAAAAAAATATACTCGTGACTGCAATACCAAAGCCTGCGAATAGTTTAGGAGAAGTGAAACCTTGATTACTAAGTGAAATGCCAGTGGGTTAACTTTACCTACGTCACTTAATCATTTTGAACATCTTATTAATTGCTATAGAAAAAGTCAGTTTTCGAGGATCCACGAATTAATTAAAACTTGCAGAATTAAATGTTTATGAGCTTTACTTATGAGGCTTGTAGGAGTAGTCATCCAACTTTATTGAATCTAAAGCTGAAAACATTGACTTACATAAGTTTGAGGATTTGTATGGTATACCTGTATTTGTGTGAGCTGGGATCAAGTTGACCATCTTAATCTGCTCAAATGATAGCTTCCTCATCTCCACGCTCATTGATGAAATTAGGATTTGCATAGTTTGGGAATTGAAGTTGAATAGACAGCATAAAAAGGGGTAAAAATTGGATGCCCGGCTTTCATTTAAGTTGACCTGGAAATAATAATCATCCTATGGCCAGTGCTGATCGTATACTCTTGTTGAATATTTAAAATGGAAGGCTACTTGGAGTCGGTTCCTCCTCCTCACTAGAAAAAAGACTAAATGCTTACCTTCACTCTTTGTCCAAAAAACAAAAACAAAAACAAAAAAAGACATGTATGAAAGAGAGAGCATACTACACAAAGGGATTAAAAATAAACCCAAATAAAGAATTAGAAACATACCCTCAATGGAGGGCAGTCCGCCAACAATGAACTTTTAAGGATCACATCCCACCAGTCCTGAAATTGATTTCAAATAGAAATCTTTATAGAAGTACCCGGAACGGTTCATCAAGAAATTTGTCGCCTCAACTCCCTAAATAGGAAGAGGGGTACTTTCCAAATAGAGCTAATTGCTTCGCACACGAAACCTGCTCTGAGTAAGTCTTTGTGAGGCATCCCTTTGATCTTTTAGATGGAGAGTCATCAGCACCCATCAACAAGAGCTCAAAGGGACGCGTAGAAATCCACCCCAAATAATTGAATAGGATTTGGAGTACTATAACTGGATATAGGGCTAGAATGAGTAAATGTGTGCACTTCCAGAGAATCTTACCAACTATCTCCAGAACCCTGGAATCTGTTAAGAACATATTCCTTAATTAGGAATGCGTGATATGTTAAGATCTCAAGTTTTAGTTAGTTTTTTATTATTATTATTAATATTCTAAATTCTAATTTAGTAGGTCATTATTTGCTCTGCCATGATTGGTTCTTAGAAATGGTTAGATTTCACTCAGTTATTTAGGTGCTGTTGATGTCATTATTTAATGACTGATCCTCTGTGTTGCATGTTCAGGTTGCTGTATTTTACTTCCATGATGAATTTACATGGTTGAAAGGGTTTGGTCTCATCACAATCATGGTTGGTGTTAGTTTATTCAACTGGTACAAGTAAGTGATCAGACTACTTTTGAGAAAATCTCATTTTATTATGCTTTTTGTTCTCCCTGTTTGATCCTGTTCCTTATTTGTGTTGCCATATGAAGTTTATTGTCTCTTTAGTCTTTTCCTTTAGTAGGAAATATATAGCGCCGAATTTTTAGCTTATAATTCTTTGATGTAGAATGACTTGTGATTGTGGTATCCCGACACTTGCTAACTTGTTTGTAACAACAATCAGTCTTTTATAATTTCTAATTTTTTGTGTGTGCAATTTGCATCTATGAAACAATGACATTCTTAGTTTCCAGTTTTATCAGTGTCCAATATATAATTATATATGCATGAAAGAGGTTGAGGCTGCTATAGAACTTCTCATTTTCCTCGAACACAAGACGAGATAAAGTGGTTTTGCGAGAGGGAACCTGAAAATTTCCAGACTTTATCCAACTGTGTGGTTGTTGACTAAGCTCTTAATATTTCATATCCTTTTTATTTTATTTTTTATAATTATGCTAAATGTCCCAATCAAATTTAAACCTGATCCAAGTTATTAAACAGGTGGAAAGAAGGAATGTTGCTTGAAATTTATAATGTTGTTTAAAGTTTAATATGTTACGTATTTATGGTGCACCGCCATATCTAACCTTTTTTTAATATATAAAAAGAATCTATGCATGTCTTCATATTCGATTAGGGTACCCATGGTTAGAATAAAATGATAATCACCATAGAGAAAAGTAGAAGAAAAACTCAAATTTCCTTGCACAGTATTATTTGAGAATGACTGAGCCAGCTATAACTATGTGCTGCATGGTACTTGATTGAAGTAGTAAACTGCGTATATAATCCATTACTCTACTTCCATTTCAAACAAGTTTGAATTATGTGCAAATTACCTGAAAAAAAAAAGAGTTTGTATCTTTGCAATTTTTATTTGTTTCTTTTGTGCTATTTTGCTTTTATTTTTTTGACATAATGTCACTGCAAAATGTATGTTTAAAAGAGCAAATACAAGTTTGAGGCAAGCTGCTAATTATAAATTTGGATAACTGGGTATTCTGTTCAGCATGAAACATGCTTGACGCCTCCTGAATTCTTGTTTAGCTTCATAATCAAATGGTATTCGAATCAGTGTTCTAAAAATCTCCGCCCCTGCCTAGGTCCGCCTAGGCCCCCCTTGATGCCCCGCCTAGGTGCTAGGTCCCCTGGTACCTCGCCTAAGCGTCAGGCCTCCCTGGCGCCTCACCTAGGTCCAAGGTGGCAAAAAAATCCTTCCAGAGAAAATTAGGCGGGGTCTAGGCGGAAAGATTTTTTTATTTTAATAATTATCCAAACCAGATCTTGATTTATTTTTCTAATGATTTACCATATTCATGATACAGATTGTAGCATATCAACAATATAAAGTCAAAATGGATAATTTTATTATAGTTATAATTTTTTGAACTTGTCATAACTTCAAATTATATAAATGATGATACATTTGTAATATTTAGTTTAATTCAATATAATTATTAAATTTATATTTAGTTTCTTAAGTTTAATATTGAATTAAATTCTTGAAATTTTAAATTTTATTATTTAATAGCAATTTTGTCTATGAATAAAATTAATACGTTAAAAATATGTTTGAAGTTTAAACAATTGTATGTTTGTGTTTGAACTTTGACATTAACAATATAAATGTGTTTGAACTTTAAGCAAATGCCCTTTATTATCTTTATTATAAATTGTTTTGCTTTATATTATTGTTTTGTTTGGATAAATATAAGATAAAATATTAAAATTAGCTTAGAATAAAAAATCTCGCCTAGGCCCCGCCCAGGCCCCGACTAGGCGCTAGGCCCCCCTGGCCGCCCGCCTCCCGCCTAGCGCCTTTTAGAACATTGATTCGAATTTCCAAGTTTATTTCGAGTCTAGTTTACCTCTGGTCTGATTCACAACTATTTAAGCTGAGGAACTTGCAGATTTGTTGAAGATGGACTTTAGGGTGCTTCATGGCTTGTAATTTGGATTGAAGTTATGTACATTAGGGTGTCACTGAATCTCTAGTGGTCTAGAGTAGCCTTAGTAATCCAAGAGTAAAATTTTCGTAGTTTTTTTGTTTTTGCCGAATCTTTGTCCTTTAGAAGTTAAAGTCAATGGCATGATAAATTTAAAAGTGATTAAAATTCTAAAATGTTCTCTTATGTCGCAAAATTCTTGGATTCTTCTTCAGCTCCTTCTAATTGCTTTTGTAGTTATCCTTCTCTGATTACTGATTCCAACCCCTTACTATCCTGAATTTCATTGTATACTTTGACCTAACAATCACTAGTAAACCTTAAAACAAACCGGAAAGTAAGAAATGAAACAAACTGTTAGTAGATATATTTATTAACTTATTGTAGGACCAAGATCAACTTAAAACCTGGTGTAGAACACAAAATCTCTTTTCATGTGTCATAACTTTTGATTGGACAGCCAATCTAACTTACCCCTGCCATATAGCAATAATTGATTTTACACCTGTCATAAATTTTAAGTGGGATCTTTTTGCTTTAAGCACATTGTCTGGAAACATCCGTCATGCGCATCTTGGGTGTCAAATTGTAGATGGATCTGAAACATTTTGTCACATTGTTCAGAACCAAAAGTAAATTAGTATATCTAAACTCCAGTATATGAATAATGTCTTGATGGATAGCTCTGTAGCACGGACTGAATTTGAAACTGACAACTAGGATGATACGCATTAATTGGGACAGTGTGAATGTAAAGATCGTGTGAGTGTGCAGTTATGCTTCGAATGCTTCGCCACCCTCAACTTGATCCTTCCCCCAACAACGTAGGTAGGCAACTCTCTCTGGAGAATGATGTTGAGTGATTTGTCGGCAACTTCACAAACATTGTGAAAAAGGGAAAAGGCAGCTGTCTGTGCACTTTCTGGGCTTTTAAGGAGTAATGAAAATTTTGGCTTTGTGGAAAATGGTAGAATTTACATGGGTGTCTATGTAGTGAATTTGGAGTGCTTGTGGATGGTGTGCCACATAGGTACTTTCCAACTTCTTGAGGGCGGCGACAAGGGTTCCAAACCTTTTCTGTTGACTTTAGCTGAATAAGTGCTAAGCCAGGGCCTACATAACTTTCTGACACATGAGATCAGTTGATCTTGTCCCATATTCATGTAGTATAGTTTTACATATGAAACTAGTTGATCCTTGCTCATATTCATGTGTTTGTGTATCTTTCCAAGCCTTCAGTATCCTGGCCTAAATTCTGTTTGAAAGCTGATGTTGATCTGGTTAAATTTGTTATTTCATCGTATTATATTAGCTGTGTTTTTTATTGTCTTTTATAAACTCTCTCAGATACCAAAAGCTACAAAAGGGTGAATCAAGTGAAGACGACCTAGCAGGGTCTCTGACAACTAATGCTGCTGCTAAATATATTATTCTTGAGGAGATTGATGATCAAGATGCTGACCTTTGAATCCTCCTCTGTCACCTGATTTGAATGTCATAAACTTAAGTAAGATTCACTATTCTCCCATTCCTGAGATACAAAGGAGTTTCAAAACCATCACGCCGCACACATAGCACACATCTTATCTCTGTGTCAACAATTTACTATCATCTGCCCATTTGGTTTCTTCACGGTAGAGTTGTTGTTTTTGGTCGCCTTTGAATTTTATTAATAGAACTTGAAGATACAGATTCATTTAGTTTAGTATTCTATTCTATTTCAACTTATTTTTGCATATTCCAGATATTAACTGTAGATTTGAGGATAGACTATATATTCTATCTGGGACTTGTAGTTTTTGGCATTATACACCGAATTTGTATTAGTTCAGACTTCAGTGGGACTTTTGCTGGTTAGTTCATTATATATGATTAACATTTTAAACTCAAAACGTAGTCCTTGACTACGTATTGAACTATGTTTTTAAGTTGTGGCAAGAAAATGACTAAAAGAAACACTTTCTGATGATATTGGCGCACACATTACTTTTTCCTTCATAGAATTCATGTTGTGCATAAATCTCATGGGCCAAATCCTTCCAAACTGAGTGTTAATAATGCAAATTCAAGGTTTATACTAGAGTGCTAGTTACTTGGTTAGTTATGTTTGTTTCATTATTCCAATATAACTAGATACTGCTGCTATTTACATTATGTATTTATTTGTTTCGGACATTTTAATTGATTGTACTCTTCAATACATGTACGTACTAGATACAACCGAGCACGTTCACCGTTCAGATATTCAGAAAGGGATACTTGCAGAAGTTGTTTGTATCAGGATACTGCTTTTGTGGTGGGCTTTTAAGTGAAAGAAACGGCCTTTATCAATCCTTATGTTCTACTACGAGCTTTGCCTGCTGCGTCTGTAGTTCCGTAACTGGTTTTCATTGGACAAATAGAGGCAGTAAAACATTCTTTCGGATAGCAGTGATTAATATATGTTATAGCGGATTGATCTGAAGTTTTTCTCCATATTTGGTTGATTTATATCGTAGAATATTGATTGAATTTTGTTAATACCGGCAGTATAAAAAGTAGGGCACAAATGCGGACAGAAAGCTCCACCCGGTTGGGTTGAATTGTGTAGTTACCGGAGATACTTTACATTTTATTTTGAAGGTGTTCATGGCTATAATATATGCCATGCCATTGAGTGTAGTATATCAATGTATTAACCAAAAAATTTCCAGTTTTTATTTTCCTTGTGGGAACCTTTTTGTAATGTTTGTTTCAGGACGGCAGTGATGCAAATAAATAAATGTAATCAGGAGATAATAACTAGTTTGTTTCAGATCTTCTCCATCAATAACCCCAACCCTAAACCCAAATGGACAAATGATTTAGGGATTAGGGTTGGTTGGGGTTTGGGTTATATTTTGGGGTGTGGTTTATTGTTTATTTTTTTAATGTTTTTAAACATGATTTATTGATTTTTTTCCTTTACAAAATGAGTTTACAATAATATCCAGTTAATTTTGACCGGATAATTGTACGGAGTGTGCATTTTGTTTAGCAAAACAGAATTTAGGGTGCATTTAGATGCATTTTAAATATTAGGGTGCAAATATCAAAAATATTATAAATTTTGGTGAGCAAACTGTCTTTTAATCTAACTAAAAAGATGTATGTATTTTTTTATACTTTATGCCCGTCTCTTATATTATAGCTCACATTTTCTTCACTCAATGTAACCAATGGGCAGTGTATCTTTTAATATATAGTTATATACCCAACCCCATGACTCCATGAGCTTATATATAGGACTAATTACATATCTTAGTACATTTTTAGAAATAATTATAAAAATAAAATACAAACAACATAATTATAAAAATAATATACTTTTTCATATTTATTTATAATTTTAGTACAATTAGAATTCTTTAATTTAGGGAATTAGTATTAGTGGGCTGACATGGCAAATCTTATGGTTTTTTTTTAAACGCGTGAAATATTCTTCTTCCTTCTTTTTCTCCCAACTCCCATATCTTTTGTACTGGTATTTCTCTCTCTAAAATCTTCTTCTTCTTCTTCTCTCTGCCCTTACTATTTCTCTCTCCACTTGAAGCCACTCGTCGTCAGCGGACTGAATCTACTTCTTCAGACGATGGAGTTTTTGCTTTGGTAGAACCGCCTCCTTTGGGAACCTACCATGCGGTATGTACATGGTTGAAGTTATGTTGTCATACTCTGAGTTTGTACTGTTAGTTCCCAGAGGGCACAATAGATCTAGAAGGAGGGGTTGAATAGATCCTTTTTATTTCAAATACTTTTCTGGTTTATGTTGTATTGTTCATATTAGAGTATATGACAAACATAAGAATCTTTTCAAGCATAGCAGAATAAGTAAAAGATTTCCCTTCATTGATATATTCATAATCATACATACATTGTTCGTAGGGTTAGTTTAGTTGTAAGCAGTTAGAACATACATAGCAGTTATAGACATAATATAAATGACATAATGTAAAAGACACAAGGGGTTTTAAGTGGTTCGGAGACTCAAGCTCCTAATCCACTCTTCCCGCTTTCAACTAGCAGATTTCCCAAGGAAGGGCGGCACCACTGAATCTCTATGATTCCTTCAAGGCCACCAGACCTTGGGACTTCATTCACTAAGAACTCTTGAGGCCGCCATTGGGACTCCTCTAGTTTCCTAGAAACTCTTCAAGCCCACCAGGGCTTGAACTTCATTTAGTCCCTTCGACAAGGACTCTTTGGCCCCGCTTCATTTAGTCCTTTGGACAAGGACCCTCGTGCCTCGACTTCGTTGAGTTATTTGTTTGTTGTTGTTGGAGTCGGTCTTTGAATCGCTAAGATGTCTTCATGCTCAACATCTTCTCCCCTAGCGACTTGGCTTGATCATCCTTGAAGAAGCGGTTGAGTGTTGCATGATGCTCGACTTCTTAGGTTGTTCAACTACTCTGGATGACCCTTGATGAACCGCCTTGAAGATCATTCTCCTTGGTACTTGATGGTCGCATACATGAGAGGCTTCTAAGATGACTGTAAGCTCTTCTGCAAGGTACTTAAAAGCTTTCTCATGCTTGACACCAAGATGGCTTTTGTGATCTCTTTTCTTGCTACTCGATGCCTTCCCATGATGGACTTGCTAAGTTGACCGTAAACTCTTCTCTGTTGTACTTAGAGTCTTCCCATGATGGACATCCAGATGGCATGATGCTCTTCTTTCTCTTGGCAGTTCAGAACACTCTTCATGTAGTAGAGCTCTCACTTCTACATAGTAGAACTCACACTTCTACTTCTTGCTTGATCTGACTTTTGAGTGTTCTTGGTGGATCGTAGAGTGAGTCTCTGGACTCACTATCACTTGATTCGATCAGTCCACCTTCTCTCCAAAACTCACAACTCCAGCAACCTTTGATCTTTGAAGCTCTTCTACATTTATACACCTTCCCAATTCTTCTGTTGGAAAGTAGCCGTTGGAAGCTATTCAAATGTCTTCACAGATCTCAAGTTGCTTGAGGTAGATCGCTTGATGTGACATGACATACTTTTTCCGACTCTGCGATCTCATCGTTTCACCTACCCCGCCGGGATGTATCACTTTACTATCTTGGGCGGTCGAAGATTTTATTTCTTCCGATTTCTTGATCGAGGGTTGTCCTTTTGCATCGATGCTCTCAATAAGCACTTGTCCGAATATTACCCTTCGATTGAACCGCTGCCAATGCTTCATCTTGAATGTATCCGAACTCTACGATTCGATGCACGCCTTCGAGGACTGATCGTAGTGTTTTGGCCGAGTGTTGCTCGTTGACTTAGAAGAGTTAACACTACGATCCCGAAGAGTGTTGATTGGATCTTCAATGTAGAACACCTCTTCCTCAGATTGTGCGGTGGCTTCAATACTTGGTTTGCTTCGACTATTCTCGATCTCGATGGCCTAATTCCTTGCTCCGGTCCCCATCTCAATATCAAGACACTTGATTTGTGGCGCGTCAACTTGCTTTCTCCCGGTGATCTTCCGCTCACTTATCATCAATGATAGCCGACCTCACACTTAATCACTTTAGTCTTGCTCTCCGGAGAATTGAAACATTATCTAGGTTCACCTTCCATCGGTTCCTTCTTTGTTTGGCAAACACTACGATCTTGGTTGTTTCCAAGATCGTTGTCTTCTGCTCTCTTGGACAATCTTCGCATTTAGTGACTTTTCCTTAGTCAGCTGCTGAAGTCTTCATTGGATCTCCTTGTGGAAGACTTCATCACGAATGGCCTTACACCTCAATCTTAACGCTGATTGGGTTTGTGCTTAGATCTTCTGTTAGCCTGCATGCCATTCGTTGAGTACTCTTTGGTTCCCTTACTGTGGAATGCATTATTGCAGTGCCAACCAGAGGCTTCGTATCTTTGGATATTCTAGGAGTGCTCACTCATTGAGAATCGTATCTACTCTATGATACTGACTTAGCATTTTGAGCACTTCTGTTGGAGTCGTAGTCCTGCACTCTACGATTCAGCTTTGGCTTTGCAGACACTACGATCCCGAGATCAGATCTTGACACTCTACGATTTCTGCCTTGTGCTTGTTGTCTTCATCTGATCTTGCCCGACTACGATCTCTGCATTCATTCAGTGGACTCTACGATCTCAGAGTGTAGCCTACGATCCTTGTCTTGGCTTTGGCATCGATAGACTTTACGACTCTGAGTGTAGTCTACGCTTCATACTTGGCTTCGGCAGATGGTCGTTCGGCTTATAGACAGGCTGTCTCTACGATTCTGAACATGACTTCCTCAGCACACTACGATCCCGAGGAAGCTCTTCTCGACACATTACGATCCTTCTTCGTTTCCCCTGGAAGTCTACGAACTCTGAGATCTCACAATCTTGCATACTCTTATTCTGCCTCGATAGCTCCCGAGTTAACTCGACTCTCTGGCGATAACGACTTCACGATGCGGGTTCGACGATCGAATGTTTATCTATCTATTACATCATAAGATCAACCTAACAAGCTTGATCTTTCTATATTTATAGTCCTTGTACATCATTTCTTTTAAGGACTTTACAAAGTCAAGTTTTTGCTTATGTAGGATCAACTCTAACATATTTGATCAATTCATTCTAAGTCCTTGTACATATATTTCTATTATCTATCAAAGGACTTTATGACTTTTTTTTCATGCAAGCATACTTGCATATTCATTCATATATATAACATTTTCAAATCATATATTAAATAGGAATATCATTCACATGTTTATTCCTGACAATCTCCCCCTATTTGATTATGACAAAAATAATAAGTGCATATGCATGTTATGAATGAATCTTAGATATCTGGAGAAGCCAGTATTTCTAAATGATTAATCATGAATGTCATTTATATTAATATGGCAATTATATATTCAGACATTCTACATCCTGGACCCAGAACATACCTAACAGGTTAGAGTAGTACCTCCTTGGCTCCTTGTATGTTTCCAGGATTCTTGTTGATCAGCTACTTATCTGATTTCTCTTCTTTCTCTTGCTCTTGCTCACCCTCAGATGATGACCTTTTGTCTCTGCTTGGTTCCCCTTCATCATCTTTTTTATCTAGCTCCCCCTCAGATGATGATACTCTTTCAGCAGCTACTATCTTCTTTGACGTCTTCTCTCCTCTTGACCCTCTGATCTTCTTCTGATGCCCCTTGTTCCTCTTCTTTCTATGCCTCTTTTCTCCCCCTTTTGTCATTAATCATTTGAGACAATTTTGCTCCATGTTGGAATTAAGCTTCTCCATCGTGTAGAGGTGTTTGCAACTTCAAACTTTAGTTCTTCTTTGCTTAACTCAAGTTGCATGAGAAAGGACTGCTTGATCGTCAATTTTGTCGAGAGGGCTTCGACCGCTTTCAGATTGGCCTCCCGAACTTGTAGAGCTTCGCCTTCCGATCTTGGATGGCCTTCGATAGATGTTATCCCTCTCTTGTAGTTTGAGAGATACATCAGCCAAGATAGCTTGAAGTTTGTGCTTGAAAGAATCATCTCCTGCTTCTATCTGCTTTTGTGATTCTTTTGTGAGCATAGAGATCTTTTTGCTTAAATCATCAGAACTTTTCAATTCCTCGCTCCAAAGCGCTTTGATCCTCTTGATTGGCGACTTCATTTTGGCGATGGATTGGACTATACGATTGTCATCTTTGGATGATTTTCAAATGTTTGGATAATCTGAACAATCGTGGAATACCAATTGCTTGTGGAGGATGATGGAGTGTCTGATAGTAGTGCTTGATCATAAGAAGACTTCTGAGATTGGATTTGAACATCATAAGCAGTAGAGTGATCGGACTTCACGATCGCCTTCTTGACATGGTTCTTCTTCCTTCAGAGTCCACCCTACGATCGTAGGGGATGTAGAGATTTCCAGCATGTCGTTAAATCTTGAAGTGGGGCTGGTTTGTGATCAGCTTGGTGGAAAACTTCTTCACTCTTGGAAAGTTCTGAGCCACCGCCCCATGCTTGGAAACTGCTTATAACACCAACTGAAGTAGCTTCCATCTTTTTCAGTAATGGCCTTTAGCCATGGCATCCACTGGAAGAACCATCTCATTAGCAGATCATCAGGGTTGTAGAGAATGGTTGTGCAGTCCATTTCTATGTTGTTCCAGTTCTTGACCAAGTCAAAGGAGCTCATTCTTACTATTCTAATATGTTCACCTCCATGGTTTATCCATCTGTCAGGAGGAGTCTCTGATGGTTCATTGGGAACTTCTACTACTATTCTCCTGATAAATCTTGCAGGTGAGAGAACAGGGTGGAGTTCTGAGTTTTCGATTCTCGATCTTGAGTTGGAATCATTTCCTCGCTTCTTCCTTCTCGAACCGTAACCATTTAGATCACTTGAGAGAGGGATCATCTTCATGTTGCATTTCATGTTCGGACTCTTCTTGATCATCTCCAACAGGAATCCTTCTTCTTTGAATTTCATTATCCAAACTTTCTTCATCAAGACTTTCCTTAGATACTTCTTCTTCATCATGGCTTCTTCTTGACATCTTCTCCTAGGGGATCTGATTCATCATCACTTAATTCAATGATGGCATTTGATTGGCTCTTTCGTCCTTTTTGAGGTAAACCGGGCTTCTGCGACTGTAGCTCTTCCTCTTCGTGGAGGTTTAATTAATGGAGACATCACTTCTTCTTCTTCTTCTTCTTCTTCTTCTTCTCTTCTTGACTCTAACTCCTCTTGCTCATCGATAGACTTCTTCTGGAGATCGGATTGGCGGGAAGCAGACTCTTCTTTCTTGGCCTCATCACTTTTGAGCCATCATGAGAGCATTCTTCTTCTTCTCCTTGAATAGCATTTTCTGACCCATTCTCTGGGCTGGTTGGGGCAGTTACATTTGGGGATGCACTTTGATCATCATGAATTTCTTTTTCTTCATCAGAGTGACTGCTCTGAGGATTGGCCATGGGGCTTGAGCACTTTTCTTCTTCAACATTTTCTGCAGTTTCCTTCATCACATCTGCTTTATTCTCATTGCTGGATGCGGACTGTGGGGACTGGACTACATCTTCTGTTTCTTCCCCTTCTGCTGACTCCACGTCCCTTTCTTCAGCAGATGTATTGATTTGAGAAGCTAAGGCTGGTTTGTCATCCATCTTAACTTTCTTGCTGATTGGCCCATGAAGCAACCTGCTGCTTCTTCTTTTTATGGTTTCAGCAGTTTGGGCCTTTTCTTCTTCATTCTTGTTCAAGGAGGAGACTCTCCTTGGTGGGGCCTGGGCTTTCTTCACATCACCAGCTCTTTTCACCACTTTTGATTTCTTCCTGGCTGCAGTGTGATTTCAAATTCTTCTTGAGTCATCAGATTCAGAGCTCTCTGTCTCTGTTATCTTCCTTTTCTTAGCAGAGGCTCTACTGCTGCTCCCATCTGTCAGCCTTTTGTTCTCCTTGGGGTTCTTCTTCCAGTTTTCAAATAACTGTGGAGACATCACCTTGTGCACATTTAGGGCTTCTCCCTCATCATCCTTGATCTTTCTCCCTAGCTTTTTCTTCAGTATGATACTCAATGACCTTCCATGAAATACCTTGTCAGGGCTTCTTCTCAATTCTCTACCCATTTGGAGATCCGATCAAACAAGATAGCTCCAAAGTCGATTTATTTCTTCAAAACTATTACATCGACATGATTTTCAACCTTTGGTCGATCATCATGTCATGTGCGGTTGTTCTTATATAGTATGCACTTTCCAACTATTTCAAAGAAGGAACTCATATTGCTCGAGAAACTCCTTCTTCTTCATGTCCTTGAAACTAGGGTTTCTTTGATACCCCATAACTTCCTTTGCTAATTCAAAGGTTGACATTGTCAAGGTTCTTCACCCTTGGTTAGGAAAACCTAGGCATTGATTGAGGTCGAAGATTTTAATCAAGAGACCGACCTTTAACCTTAGTAGTAAGAGTTTACAATTTATAGAGACGTTTGAGTAGAATTCTTTAACTGTGTTTGTGGCGCCCCCTAAATAGGTATAGTATACATCACCCATCTTGGGTGGCGAGAAAATACACTCACCGACAACTCCATTTAGATACCTATCGTGCAAAATCTGACTGACTCATATCTTGTGAGTTTCAATCTGAAATATTATTACGTATATATATACGACAATATTCATATTTAAATTATTACAATGCCATATAAAAGTACAACAACAATTATATCAAGTCCAGAAGGGACACGAGAAAGATTTATGTTCTCCTCATTCTAATGGAGTGCACCTTTGACGCTTCAATTATGATTTGCCTCACCCTATTATTGTTCACCAAAATTAAATATCAAATGATGTATAAAATATATCACACACATTTTAAGTTCTCGATTACAATTATTATGCCACACTTGTTTCATAATTTGATTAGGCTTTTGACTAACTTTCGTGTCACCACTTTATACCCCCTGTTTTCTCTTTCTTTAGTCCCAATTTACACTTTTATTACACGAAAAATTGGCGAAGTAAAAGGGTGAGCACAAATAGCCCATAAAAGAATGTCATGACTTAAGATAATTAAATTATCAAAAGAATTCAGATATTTAAAACATATGGTAGAAGATAAAAGTTTTCAACCATAATAGCAGCGGAATCAACAATCCATTAGAAGAGTTAAGTAGAACATAACGTCTACTATCTTCTCTAGATTTAAAATCCATCGTTAATATTTCATTCTGTAATACTCATTAACAGGTTCTTGGTTATACCCAAGACAAAGAGAGAACTCTCATCACTTTGTCTTCACGAATCACCACAGATTATAATTAAATCACAATTCATATTTATAATCAAGTAAATCAACAAATCAACTTTGCCTTTTTTCGGCGAAAGATATACAATTTGTAAAACCAATAATCTTTGAGACTCGACAATAGTATCACGACCACGAATTATCCATACCTTCACTACGGGCCAAAGAAATTACGTGTTTTCAATTCTGATCATGATTATACCGAATAATCCTTGAGTCATAATCATACCAAGTCCATCTATGCACTACTGGCCAAAGATGACTTTACCACATCATTTGTAACATTACGGTCATGATTACACCGAATAATCCCTGGTCATAATCATACCAAGTCCATCTATGCACTACGGGCCAAAGATGACTTTTACCACATCATTTGTAACATTACGGTCATGATTACACCGAATAATCCCTGGTCATAATCATACCAAGTCCATCTATGCACTACTGGCCATAGATGACTTTCAACACAATATAAGCATGAGAATGATGACAATGATATATATAATGAATAAACATAAATCATCATAATAATAAGATAACATAGATCTTAATGATTTTCAACTTAATTATCTAGAGTCCAAATTGATAACATAATAATAAATGAAGCACAAACTATTAAGGATATTCTAATCCTTTTAGGACTTTTCACCATTTAATGATAAACTGAATAAACGAATAATAATATCTTACCATAATATGGAGTATGAAATAAAATGATATTCTATTTGCCATAAAATGATACCTCCTTACCACAATAATGATATCCCTTACCTTAGCATGTGATCGATTACGCTTTACGTGAAATTGATCAACATAAACAATGCTTGCATTGCTTATCTACACTTGGAGTAACATTACACTCAATAGAAATACTCACGATATTGTAGTCAAAGAATTCTATATTTTTAGTGTAGTGATGGTGTGTGTTTAGTTGCTCAATCGACCAACCTATTTATACTTAAAATTTAGTAAACAACTAGCACATCTGCTTTGACAAAATAACCAAATGAGGTATATAATAATGGTAGTGGAATTTATGGTCCCACAGAGAAAATTAAACCAACTTGTACATTTTAAAAATAATTGAGTTGTGGTCCGACTACTTTAGAAAAAGTAAAGTGTTGGCAAGTCCTCATGAACTTACTTTTGTAAAAGAAAATAATTGAACAAACATCGTATATCATACTTATCTTTAATCAATACCTTTTACATCTTTGAACCATAATTATTAACATAGACTTTTCAATCACGCCAATTAGTTTAATTATATCATATAAAATAATATGAGTCAACTTGTAATAACTACTGTGACAATTATTGAAATAAATACCAAGTGACTTCTTACGTAAGAATCAAATCAATACCTTACTTATAAACAATTTAAATTCTATTAAAAGTAAGGATCAACATCAAATCATAATTATCTCGAATAAGATATACATCAACTAATAATTCATTATTCATTTAAGTTGTCTTTGCATAATATAATTATATTTAATAATGTTCATGTTTTACAACTTAGAACAACATTATTTATCGTCGAAAACATTACACGTTGCATACGTGCGTGCCCGACGATCTCTCGATTGCCTCCAAAAACACAACAGTCATAAAGATAACCATTTGACCCCTTCTAACGACCTCAAATTTAAACACTTAAAGAACAAACATTGTAGGTCTATTAGGTCCTCGTTCCGGATCATCTTGAATCTCCTCAATCGGAGTTCGTATGAAAAGGTTATGCTTAATTTACTAAAGGGCGTCCCAGATGATTTTGGCTTAACACTTGACCAGCGCCTAGGCGCCCAAATTTGGCCTTGGGCAAGCGCCTAGGCGCCCAATAACAGAATCTAAGCGCCGAGCCTAGCGCCTAGGCGCTTGACCCTTGACACTTAACTCCAATTTTCCAGATTTTGTAACTTTTGACACACATACTTCAAATTTCCATAACTTCTTCATCCGTTATCGAAATTAGTCCATTTTCGAGGCTATGGAAAGCTTATAACATGCTCTACATAACCCCCATGATTGCATAATTTTTCAAATTCAATAATTATTCAGAAAGTTGGCTCAAAAGTCCCCCAAGACTAAGTTTTTCATCGCTTAACATGTTTTACGAAAACTTTCACCACTACTTCGATTTAAATCATTTTTAGTCCATTCAAATTGGAATATTTCCATAACTTCTTAATCTATAGATCCTCCTCCTCAGATTTTATGCATTGATCAACCATCAACACTTTTACAAGTTTGATTTAAGTCCTCAACATAACTTTTGTTTATCCTCGAACATATGCCCAACTTTTTGATCTTAAATTCTATTATGACATGGATTAAACATAAAATCTTTATCATATACTTCCTTATTACTTTGGATCCATTATGATCCTCTATAACCCAACTTTCAACAAATCAAACTCTTAGAAAAATTAAAGAGATGAAAAGTTTTGGTTTTACCTTTTGAGTTTATATTCTACCATCATGCTTCCATGGTTTCATCTTCTTCTTTCTTCCTCTTTCCTTTCTCTTTCTCTCTTTCTTCTCCCATAACATGGCTACGGGAGGATGGAATGAGGGAGAGGGCTGATGGATCTTCTCTTTTATCTCTCTCTCTATTTTCTCTGCTAATTTCAGTTCTTGAGGTGGGAGGAAGTATAATTTTGCTCTCTTTTCCTTTCCCTCATTTCCTTCCTATCCTCTTCTTTTCTCTCTCTTAAACATGGGCTACTGAAGTATCAAATGAAGAAAAGGATAATTGCCTTAGTAGGCTAATAAGTTAGTAACACCTTCACCCCACACCGCTTAACATTTGAAAATTCACCATCATAAAAGACTTTGTTGGATGAATTATGAAAAGTTTGGAGCATATAAAAATCATCACATTTCTTCCACAATTATTTCCCCACCATTTCCCACTTACTTTCTTTCTTCTATATTATCAACATTTCATTACTTCACTTTCCCCTTTTATTAGCTCATTTATCCAGATTAATTGTTCATTTGACCATTTAACAAGTTTACATTTTTAAATTTTAAAATAATAATCATAAATTAAATTAGACTTTTATTTTATAAAAGTCGGGGGTTTCTACCCTCGATGCATTACTAAAAATCCAAATTTTATTCTCTTTTTGATTTCTCAAACGATTTTGTTCCAAGTGAATACCGGTAATCACTTGCCAATTTTCCATTTTGAGTAGTTTGAAGAATGTGGGTATTAGATATAGAAAGTTTATGCGAGATGTACATGCGGTTGGTAAGGCTCTGGAGGTTAACTCGATTTTTCTCTTGAAAAGCTTTCTAGGGTTTTGAAAACGGAGGAGAAATGTTCGATATCTTTTGGTAACTGTCTGCAGATTTGAACTTGTCTTTATGGCAGTTCTTTCTAACTCTGCATACTCAGTGATGTGTCAACTGCCCATTGGTTGGACGTTGCCTAGTAATGAGCTGTAACTCCCCACAACTTTTCAGTTATTAAAGGAGTGGACGTTTAATTTTCGTGGCTTTGACCGTTGACCTTTTGCTTCGTAGAGTAACATGATGAGATAACTATAGACTCTACGATTTCATTTGTTGACTCAACGATCAATTTCTGAGAGATGCTGCAGTGGATGTCTTCGTCTCTCCTCCTTACTTCGATGCAACATAGCTCAATCACTGATGTATTTGAACTTATCTCCTTGACTTGAATGGCTTAGCAGATGTCTCATTCTTCATGCTCCTTGTGAATTGGAGTACCCTTTGGTAGAACTATGATCGTTGAGTTGTTTTCTCTACGATCATTGCGATTCTTCTGATCATTTAGTCCTTTTCAAACTCAACTCTACGATCGTCGACTGACTTGGTTCTTTTGAGATGAACTCGATCAAGCATTCCTTCTGTGATAAGTTAGCTCAGGAAGGGCCAACCTCTTAGAGTGAGCTAAGGGTCAGGTTTGTCCCTGAGGCGCTCTTCAGATGAAGTACTAAAACAGTGATTTTCAATGACATCTCATTAGATCTTTTCTGATGGGGAAGTCTTTCATCCAGCTCTGGATATCTGCAATGCTGAAATCGTGGTGTCCTTCTTCTCTTACACTACGATCATGTGTTTGATCGTAGGAACTTCACGATTATGAATTGGGTGGTTTGAAGGGTTATCGGTGAAATGCGTTTTGAGACGTTCCTCTTGTATGGATCTTCATTTGGTTCATCACCACAAAGTTTTGGGACTCAGAATGGTACATCTCTTCCAGGTTTAATAGTGTTGTTATTCCTTAACAGATCACTGCTCCCCCATTGTTGATGTTGTCTTCTCAGATAGATGTGATTCCTTCTTTATGTTCATTTTGAAGGCTGCCCAACATTTCTCCTTCTGACTGGAATCATCATCGTTGCTTTGTTTTCCTTGTATCGTAGAGATGAGTATTTTCAGGATTGATCACTCTACGATCATTTGACAGCACTACGAACGTAGTCTTCTTTGATAGTCCTTTGTTTTGAGAAGTTCTGCTTCGTAAAGAACTCCTTTTGTCTTAAGCTCAATGATCTTCTGTTGTGAGCTTCCCTTGAGGATCCTTTCCATAAAGCATATCTCTCTTGATATGAGCATATAGAATCATCTTTATCTTCTGCTGCATGGCATGCTCCCATATACAGATTTGCAGCCATGAGCTCCATTCCAGTTAGCTCAGAGGGTCTTCAAGGACAGGCTTGGACATATAGGAACTTTATCAGACTCATTTTTGAACAGTCCTTAGCCTTCTGTTGGTAGTATCTTCTTGACTGAAGTCTTCTGCTTCATCATTCCTTAGAGTGGTCAGACTGACCAAACACTGCGCAGTTTAAATATATATCTATTTTTGGTACCCATAGTTGAATGGGTCCTGCTTAGGTTAGTTTTCTAAACCCCTGCTCCTCTTATTTGGATAATCATCATATTTATCATTAATGAGCATATCCATACATGCAACTATCTTATGATAATATATTTCGAGATGCAATGGTGAGTGTGTGTGAGATATGGCATTTAATAACACACTCTCTATCTATGATGGTTTCATCATTTCTTCAAGTTATGTTCACAATGTTTAAGTGTTCACAGAGTCCAGAATCAACTCTACGATTTATGAGTATCTAGTTGATTTATGGATGTGATCGGTTTCTACAATCGCCAAAGATCCTCTTGTGGGCCAGATCATTCTCCGTGTGTTGTCAAACACTTAGAACATAGGCTTGTACATACATACTAGCACATCAGCAATGATTACTTAACATAAAAATCATTTGGTCTGTGATACTCTTATGATCTATTTCAGATTTTCTTCAAGATGTCATCTTCAGCCTAAAACTTGGTTAAAGAGAAAGTTTGTAGACATTTGAATTTTCCATCTTGCATCACTTTCTCTCTTCACCTTTTTAGGTAGATTATGACTTCTTGATGATCATCTTGTCATAGTTCATAGGATGGTGCAAATATGATGTATACATTAATAATGGTGAGGAACCGTACCTTTTTACTGTCAGTTTCTTAACACTCATTTACCTTAGATATACTGAGTTTAGGTATTGATGTGCATAGCTTTTACTTTTGCTTCTTTCAGCTTAATGCTCTTGTTGGCCTTTCATCAATCAGTCGTGGTCTTGAAGATGTAGATCAAGAGAATCGTAGCATTAAGATCTTTGACATTTTTTGAGTTTACAAAGATAGCACCCAGTTGTTGGTTGGTCACTCATAAGTTTGAGAAGATTTTCTTTCTCCTCTCGATCAGCATTTCTTAGTACGCGTGACCTCTTCATCTTTCAGACTGATTAATGCTTTACTCTCTGTCACTGATGTCTCTTGTTCTCTTTCTCTCGTCTTGTCTTCAGACTACAAGATTGATTGCAGGCTAGGATTGGTCTTGTTGATATAGCAATCGAGGATATGGACCAATCTGAGCAGCTTTAGGTGTATACACAATTTTACCTATACACAATATTTCCAACGTGTGAGCTCTTCTGCATATAACAAGTTACTCACTACTAAACTAAGTTTAGAAACAATGTTAGTGCACTGGATCGGACTAAAAGCGATTAGCTTTTGAATATAACATGAGAACTGCTTCCGATACCAATTGTTAGTTCCTGGAGAGGCACAATAGATCTAGAAGGGGGGTTGAATAGATCCTTTTTATTTCAAATACTTTTCGGTTTATGTTGTATTGTTCATATTAGAGTATATGATAAACATAAGAATCTTTTCAAGCACAATGGAATAAGTAAAAGATTCCCTTCATTGATATATTCATAATCATACATACATTGTTAAGTAGGGTTAGTTTAGTTGTAAGCGGTTAGAACATACATACATGATTATAAGCGGTATAGACATAATATAAATGACATAATGTAAAAAGACACGAGGGTTTTAAGTGGTTCGGAGACTCAAGCTCTAATCCACTCTTCCGCTTTCAACTAAAGAGGATTTCCACTGGGAAGGGCGGCACCACGAATCTCTACGATTCCTTGAGGCCGTGACCTTGGGACTTTAGTTCACTAAGAACTCTTCAAGGCCAGCATCCTTGGGACTCCTTTAGTTCCATAGGAACGCATCAAGCCCAAAGGCTTGGAACTTCATTTAGTCCCTTTGGACAAGGACCCTTTGGCCCTACTTTGTTTAGTCCCTCCGGACAAGGACCCTTTGGCCCTGCTTCATTTAGTCCCTCTGGACAAGGACCCTCAGGCCACAGCTTTGTTGAGTTGTTTGTTTGTTTGTTGTTGTTGGAGTCGGTCTTTGAGTCAGCTAAAATGTCTTCATGCTCTCAACATCTTCTATCCCTAGCGACTTGGCTTGATCATCCTTGAAGAAGCGGTTGAGTGTTGTATGATGCTCGACTTTCTTAGGTTGCTTCAACTACTCCGGATGACCCCTTGATGAACTGCCTTGAAGATCATTCTCCTTGGTACTTGATGGCTGCACATGAGAGGCTTCTAAGATGACTGTAAGCTCTTCTGCAAGGTACTTAAAAGCTTTCTCATGCTTGACACCAAGATGGCTTTTGTGATCTCCCTTCTTGCTACTCGATGCCTTCCCATGATGGACTTGCTAAGTTGACCGTAAGCTCTTCTCTGTTGTACTTAGAGTCTTCCCATGATGGACATCCAGATGGCATGATGCTCTTCTTCTCTCTCTCGTGATTCGAACACTCTTCATGTAGTAGAGCTCTCACTTCTACATAGTAGAACTCACACTTTTACTTCTTGCTTGATCCGACTTTTGAGTGTTCTTGGTGGATCGTAGAGTGAGCCTCTGGGACTCACTTTATCACTTGATTCTATCATCCACCTTCTCTCCAAAACTCACAACTCCAAGACCTTTGATCTTTAAAGCTCTTCTACATTTATACACCTTCCCAATCCTTCCGTTGAAAGTAGCCATTGGAAGCTATTCAAATGTCTTCACGATCTCAAGTTGCTTGAGGTGGCGCTTGATGTGACATGACATACTTTTTCCGACTCTGCGGCTCTCTTGTTTCACCTACCCTATCGATGTATCACTTTACTATCTTGGGCGAATCGAAGACTTTATTTCTTCCGATTTCTTGATCGGAGGTTGTCCTTTTGCATCGATGCTCTCAATAAGCACTTGTCCGAATATTACCCTTCGAGTTGAACCGCTGCCAATGCTTTAGTCTTGGTGTATCCGAACTCTATGATTACGATGCACGTCTTGAGGACTGATCGTAGTGTCTTCTTTGAATGTTGCTTGCGTTGACTTAGAAGAGTTAACACTACGATCTGAAGAGTGTTGATTGGATCTTCAATGTAGAACACCTCTTCCTTGTATTGTGCGGTGCTTGATACTTACATTTGCTTCATTTGTTCTCGGAATCTTGATGGCCTAATTCCTTACTCTGGTCCCCTTCTGAATATCAAGACACTTCAGATTTGTGGCGCGTCCAGCTTGCTTTCTCCTGGTGATCTTCCGCTCACTTTGAAAGTAATATGCACACAAGCCAATCATGTTTGATGATAAAGCATATACTTTGTAACAATCTTATTCATTTATTAATAAAAAGTATTAATTTATTAAAGGCTTTTAATTATCTACATGATGCTGTTTTATAATATGTGATAAACCCATAGTTTTAAGCAATGATTTTAGAATAATGATGATGATCATTCTAATGAGATCTAAATTCTTAGAAAGCTTAAAACTAAAATAGTTCCCAATCATTGGATTACTAAATTGGGGATTAGTGAATCCGGATAGATTGGTACATACGTTGTTTCTTGCTTTCATTGGATGAGGATGATTGATCTCACGATCATTTGTGTGGAGACACTAAAGCGAGTATGTAGGTGCTTATTAGAGAATAAGTTCAACTGAGCGTTGGCTCATTAAGGAATACCTAATGGAGTTTTATTTGCTGTCGATAGGAATTCTGTAGTGATAGTAGTCTGAGTGATCCTTGGACTTGAGATCATCATAGTATCTTGTGTATGATGAGTTATACTTTGACTTATTCCTTAAGACCCTTAGGGTATATCAAAGGGTATGCTTGGGTATAATAAGTTGTACATGGAGATAATGTATGATCAATAAAGAATTTACCACTTCTAATAAAAGAAGAAATGTCTATGTGATTCGATAAATGACAACCCAATGATCCTTGGCAAAGCGAATGAAATTAGAAAGGAGTTTTAATTTGCATTATTTGGAGTTGTGCATTTAAGAGTCGAAATACATATAATTAAATAAAATAAGACTTGACAAGAATTCCATGTCTTATATTTAATTGGGACATTGTATGGTGGAAGGATTGAATTGTCTGCGGTAACTATTTACTCAAAGGTTCTTTAATGATTAATGTTGAAATCTTTATTATCCGGAAAGTCGTTGATCGTTAGGAGGCTTATCCCTATTGTAGAATAAATATTATTTATTTAAATAAATTAATTGTTTAATTTATTTATTTAAATAAGATTAGAATTGTTCTAATTGATTTATTCATTATTGGTTTAATATGGAGAACCTAAAGGGTCACACCATAAAAGGAAGAATAATTATTTAAGAAGTTAATGGCATAATCGTAATAATATGTTAAGTATATTTAATTTAATCTATGGTGATAGAATAAATTAAATAGCTTAATATTATTATTTAATATTTTGAAATATTAAATATAAATTAATAAGAGGAGTCTTATTAATATTATTACAATTATTATTATTTTAATTTCTAAAAGAGTTTAGGAATTAATTTAATATAAGTACTCTCATTTATTCCTAATTGGATTAGGAAGGAAAATTAGTTAAAGGAGTTTAATTAATTATCCTAATAAGATTAGGGAGCTTAATTAATTAAAAGAATTTAATTAATTAAATAAATCCCAATTCATTAATTGTTAAGGTGGGTTGCCCACATCTATAAATAAGAGGAGTCTTATTATGGGTGGTGGGGGTTGTTGACTTTTTCAACATCGACATAATTCCAATTGTTGGGAGAATGCGCTCCTTTTCTATAGAGATAGAAAAACTAGGGTTTAGCCAACCACCCCTTCTTCTTGAATTTTCTTCTTCCTTGGTGGATCACCTCAGAGGCCAAACATTTGGGTGGCTAACGTTGATCGAAGGAAGGAACCAAACCCGGTGGATTCAAGATTGAGCGAAAAAGGATTTGGAGGTGAACTTGTACACGAGGAAGCTCGATCTTCAAGGTGTGATTTATTCTTTATCTTTTCGTTTAATTAATAATTATGCATAAAGGGTGATCCGGGTTTTATGGTTTGTAAATAATTTTTAAACTCTGATTTTACACGCTTCCGCTTAATTTTTGCAATTTGATTGCGTTCAAGAATATTACAAACCTTACACACTTATCATCAATGAACTGACCCTGCACTTAATCACTTTAGTCTTGCTCTCCAGAGGCTGACCAGTATCTAGGTTCACCTTCCATCAGTTCCTTTATTGTTTGGCAAACACTACGATCTTGGTTGCTTCCAAGATCGTTGTCTTCTGTTCTCTTGACAGCTACTGCATTAGCTGACTTTTCCTTAGTCAGCTGCTGAAGTCTTCATTGGATCTCGTTGTGGAATACTTCATCACGAATGGCCTTACACCTCAATCTTAACTCTGATTGGGTTTGTGCTTAGATCTCCTGTTAGCCTGCATGCCATTCGTTGAGTGCTCTCTGGTTCCCTTCTTGTGGAATGCATTATTGCGGTGCTGACGGAGGCTTCAGTATCTTTGGATATTCTAGAGTGCTCATTCGTTGAGAATCGTATCTACTCTACTATTACGACTTAGTATTTTGAGCACTTCATTGGAGTCGTGATCCTGCATTCTACGATTGACTTTGGCTTTCAGACACTACGATCCCGAGATCGAGATCTTGACACTCTACGATTTACGCCTTGTGCTTGTTGTCTTCATCTCTCTTGCCCGACTACGATCTCTCGCATTCATTCATGGACTCTATGATCTCGAGTGTAGCCTCGATCCTTGTCTTGGCTTTGGCATCGATAGACTCTACGACTCGAGTGTAGTCTACGTTTCATACTTAACTTCGGCGAGATGGTCATTCGACTTATAGGCAGTTGTCTCTCACGATTACGAACATGACTTCCTCAAAGCACACCACGATCCCGAGAGAAGCTCTTCTCGACACACTACGATCCTTCTTCGTTTCCCCTGGAAGTCTACGAACTCCAAGATCTCACTATCTTGCATACTCCTATTCTGCCTCGATAGCTCCTGAGTTAACTCTGACTCTCCTGGCAAACCACGACTTCTGGTACAGTGCTCGACGATCAGACAAGCCTATCTATTACATCATAAGATCAACCTAACAAGCTTGATCTTTCTATATTTATAGTCCTTGTACATCATTTCTTTTTAAGGACTTTACAAAGCTATTTTGCTTATGTAGGATCAACCTAACATATTTGATCAATTCATTTTAAGTCCTTGTACATATATTTCTATTATCTATCAAAGGACTTTACAGCTTTTCTTCATGCAAGCATACTTGCATATTCATTCATATATATATATCATAATCAAATCATATATTAAATAGGAATATCATTCACATGTTTATTCCTGACATGTACTTCTGGCGATATTCTGTTTATGTTAATTTTTTTTATTGAAGGAATTTTTCTTTATCTCTATGACTGGGTTATTTGCGATAGACATCATTTAACAACATAATATTTGCTAAAGTGGATAATTATTTTCAAATTGTTTAGGCTCTTAACATATCTAGTCTGCTTTTGAATGATCATGATTGTCTCATCTTCATTTTGCCATTTTTACTTCTGCATCATATACTGACATAAGACCAATTTATGGGGGCTTGATGTAATGCTTACGTTGTAGCTACGTCAAGCAATAAAAAATAGATACTATCATATAACTGTTTAGTTACTTCTGCATTATGTTTTGGTTACTGTTATCTTGAAATTCGGATACCATTTTTGTTACCTTGATTTGGTATTTTGGTTACTTTTTTATGTGGTTATGGTTCTTCTGTGTATTTGCTTAGTATACATGGTTGACTAAATCGGTTTTGGTGTACATGTTGTTTATGTATTGGTTACCATTAAAACATGTTTTGTTCTTATCATATAAATATTTGGTTACTTCTTTAGTATGTTTTTTATTCTTTATTAGTTTCGATTTGGATTCCATTTCTTTCCTTGAGTTGGGATTTTGGATACTATTTCTTTAGCATGATTTTGGTTACTTCTTCATATGTTTTGATTCTTAACATATAAGCTGTTTGGTTACTTCAATAGTATATTTTTTGTTACTTTTAGCTTATGATTTGGATACCATTCTTTTTCGCTCAATTGAGATTTTGGTTACTTTTATATGTTGTTTTGGTTACAATGTATTTGTTTGGTAAACTATTTATGATATAAATATTGTTTATATCTGATTACTAATGACTATGTAAATCTGATTTTGTTTATTTGCAGTTATGGAATCTTTACTATGAGGAATGCAATAGAAAATTCATTGGAAAAGTTATATATTGGTGTGACATGGAAGTCCCCGACATTATTACCAAGACAGTTGAAGAAGTTTAAGGCATTATTAGTTTGTGGATGTATTATTTTTGTAAATAATAAACCATGTATTTGCTTAGTATACATTGATGTATTATTTTTGTAAATTCCTTCAAATATCTTCTACAAGGGTTATGCTCTTCTAGAAAATTCATTGGAAAAGTTATGGTTAAATGTATATGTGAGAGTATACATGGGCTGCTTAAACTTGGTTGGATATACATGTTGTTTCTGTTTTGGTTACCACTAAAACATGTTACATTTGGTTACTTTCATATAATTATTTGGTTACTTCTTTATTATATTTTGGTTACTGTTACCTTATGGTTTGGCTACTATTATTGTGTCATCAATATGGGATTTCAGATACTTTTATTTTTTATCCTGGTTAATATGTAATTGTTTAGTATACATGGATTGCCTAAAAGCTGGGTTTCATTACATGATGTTTACATTTTGGTTACCATTAAAACACAATACAGTTCTTATCATATGATTATGTAGTTCTTGTTTTATTATGTTACATTATGGTTAATGTTATTAGTAACCAAATAGTTACAAGCTTATGTCGGACAAACATCAATTGTCAAATGTACGTATGTGAGTGTCTGTTTATCTACAAGCTTGTTAGTAACCAGATAATTATCATAGATAGTTACAAGTTATTTAGTAACTTGAGATAATTATAAGCTTGTATCAAAAGCATTATAAAGTGTTAAATGTGTATGTTTTATTTATACCCTGTCATCATGATAAAATAAGAAACTCCAATTAAGAGTTCTCATTTATATATATGATGGTCACTTATAGATCTCATATTAAAATAAAAATAGTTTAAGAGGTGCAGTTGGTAACCAAACATGCATATAAGGGTAACCATTTAAGTTTTTATTAGTAACCAAATAATTAACAACTTATATCAGAACAATTATAAAGTGCTTAATATACATGTGAGGGTTCTCATTTATCTAGCTGATGGATACTTTTAAATTTCGTAGTTATAAAAGTTATTTAGAAATGGTCCATGCCAATTGGTAACTAAATATGAATATAGAGGTAACCATTTTATTTTAGATAGGTAACCAAATTTACATAAAAATATTTTAGAACAGTTGCCAATTGTTCAATGTATATGTTTACTTTATATTGATAACTCATAATGGAATCAAAAATTAAAATATTAATCAACATCAATTTTGGTTACTGTACACCATCAAAAATGTTACCAACCATGTGGTTATTGGTTACTAACAGTAAACAATTATATATTCCTGTAAATAATTAAATTTGTTGTATTGAGTTCTTTATCGGTCTCCATTGTCTAACAACTGAATAAACATTGTAAAGTAACCAAAATCAATATTAACCGTTAACCAAATTACATAATCTTAATAACCAGAATATAAACCACATTTTTACATGCAAATTTGAAGGCCTAAATGATGGAATTTGACCAAAAAAACCCTGCAGAACACCAGCAAAGCTGCTGATTTTTGATCGTTGACCTATTTCCAATGAAATTAGGCTCCGAAAACGCCAAAATCCGACACTCCAAACTTGACAGAAATTATCAATATACCACTTGATCAAATCTTTCCATAACTATAAAAAAACATCAATACAAGTGAACATTAATATTATTTAGCAACCAAATAAACATTATACAGTAACAAATTAAATAGTATACAGTAACCAATATATATAATCAGATTAACAGTTGTATGAAGGTAACCAATGAAGTCAATAAGCAACCACCAATATATAAGAAACAATTATAAAACACAATAACATTATACAGTAACCAAATAAACACCTTACAGTATCTAAATATATATTAGACAGTAACCTATATATTATATGAAGTAACCTTTTAGTATGTTTTTGGTTACTGTTAGCTTATGGTCTGTAAAGTAACCAACTCAATGTCAGACAGTAATCAAACTACATAATGTTAGTAACCAGAACATGAATTGGGGATAATATTATGCAGTAACCATTATAATTTTACACAGTAACCAAGTCAAGATTATATACTAACCAAATTCAGTTAGGCAATAACGAGCGATTCTTGAGGAAGGTAACCAATGTATTTAATAAGTAATCATTAATATAAAAATATCGATTAGAATAAACTTTAAAATTATAAAGCAAGCATATAAACATTATACAATAACCAAATCAATAATAAATGACAACCAAATCAATAATAAATAATAACTAATTTATATGTATTTAGTAACGAGTGTAAAACATTTTAAAATGCATTTTGCATTCAAAACATTCATAATTATTACGACTTTGTGACCATTTAAAGAGCGAAAAATTTGAGAAAGGTAACCAATAGATTTAATACGTAATAAACACGGGTAACACTATGCATATAAATTGGAAACTCAAATACCTCGAAGATACAAATTTGTAATGAATCAACAATCGATGCGATCGATCAACAATCGGTCAGATTCTGATAAGTTTCTCGGTTATAGATCTTGAAGTTCTTTGTCGATCTTTTATGTTCTTCTCCGATCTGCGATTCATCACTTTACGGTTATAGATCTTGCGATTCTTGATCGATCTGCAGCTCATCACTTTCTCCGATCTGTTCTTCTCCGATCTCGAGTTCTTTGTCGATCTTTTATGTTTTGTTCATTGCTTGAATTTAGAGAGATAAGCGTGTAGGAGAGATAAAGATCCGTAATTTTAGCAACGTAATATTATATTGCGTTATTTTTGTAATTATATTGTTTGTGTTTTATTTTTGTAAATACTTTCTAATTGTTGTATATTAGTGTTAAGGACCCTATATATATGGAAATGATCCATAATATGTATTTGCTATGGAGGAAAAATGGACAAATAGCATCATAACCATCCATTATAATAATCAAGGGCGGAGATCATTGCAATAACCATTCATTTCAATTTATAGTGATCTTCGCCTTTGATTATTGCAATGGATGGTTATGATGCTATTTGCTCATTTTTCTTCCATAGCAAATACATGCTATGGATCATTTCACACACACACACACACACACACACACATATTTATATATATAGAGAGAGAGAAAGAGAGAGGACCGATCCATAGCTAACGTTGTAAAAAAGAGTCTAACCTTGCAACACATCGTGAGCTTCCATCTTAAGATCGAAAATAAAGCTTCAATCCGTAATTTAGTTTTCAGTATTCCGTAGTTTAATATTACGGACGGGACAGATGACTAAAATACCACTCTTTATAAAAGTCTCCGTCCGCAGCAGTGTTAATACTGCAGACGACATTTATTTAAAAATGACATTGTTTTAAAATTGGTCAACCATACTTAGCGTCCGCAGTATTAACACTACGGATGAAGACTTTTTATAAGGAGGGATATTTTGATCATCTGTACGTCTCGTCCGCAATATTAAATTGCGAATATCTTGGCCAACATACGCAGTTCTATTAAAACGTTCGATTTTTAAGATGGAGAGGGTCACGGTGTGTTGTAAGGCTAGACTTATAATATTAGCTATGAATCGGTCTCCATATATATATACAAGGTATGTTGGATAAAGGTATGCTCTTAATCCTTTATATATATATACACGCCGGCTCTCTCCAGTGAACCCAGGGCAGACCAAAAACGAACCGAATACGGACAAAACCATCGCTAAAGTATTAAAAATCGGCCTTTTATAATTTAGTGACGGTTTTATCCGTCATTAAATCCGGTTAGTTGAGAAGCTACTATATATATATACAGTACCGGCCCTGGGCTAAAGCCCAAGGTGTCCGGGCTTTAGGCCCAAAAATTTTTAGGGCCACCTTAAATATTTTTTTTCTTTTATTAATTAAATAGAATACTTAAATATTAAAGCAAATAATCGATCTGTAATATTTTATATATACTGATTATTGTAATATTCTACATATTTAAAGCATGTAATTTGTACAAAATAATATAATTATTATGTACCTAAGGGTTCATCATCAGATTCAGTTTTTTGGGTTTTTTTAATTTTTTGGGAGTAGTGTTAGACTCTTAATAAAGGAGACCCTATTTGGTAATTACTTTTTTGACTTAGTGATAATGTGATATCTAAATGATACTTTGTAAATATTGAAATAGTCGGTTATTATATTTGATATTTTTTCGATTGATCTTTCTTTTGTTGAGAAAAAATTCTTCCTTTTTATGCTTATCTTAAGTAGCATTGATTCATGAAAATATTTTTTTTATCCGCTTTTAAGCCTTTAAAAACTCGAATCCCATATATATATATATATATATATATATATATATATATATATATATATATATACCAGCAGGGTACATGGATTTGTACATGACAATTAATATCCCAAAATTGAAGTAACGAATGGTAGTTATATAAATAGACCGAAGCTAGTTAGCTAGCTCGTGATTTCTTTATCCGTCTCCCAAGAGTATTTCCTCACCCATCCTGCCATCCATTCTACCTGCCACTCTCTCGCAAGAGAGAGACTGCATCCCAAGGCTCCATCACTCCCCTCCTACTCACCTACGTACAAATTATATATATATATATATATATATATATATATATATATATATATATATGCCTCTAAACAATCTATTTTTCTTATATCAAAACAAATATTAATAATAGCACAAACAACCCATGACTCCTACAACTAGCATAGCCATCATTTTCTACACTTCCATTACTGCCTTTCTTTTATTTTGCCTTCTTATCCTGCGCACCCTTCTGCTTAACCATCACCCGACCCCAAAACTCCCACCGGGTCCAAAACCATGGCCTATCATAGGAAACCTCCCGCACCTTGGCACCAAGCCACACCATTCCCTAGCTGCCATGGCTCGGACCTACGGTCCCCTCATGCACCTCCGGTTAGGGTTCGTTCACGTGGTGGTTGCCGCCTCGGCAGAGGTGGCGGCGCAGTTCTTGAAGACCCATGATGCCAATTTTTCTAACCGGCCACCCAATTCGGGTGCCAAGCATATTGCTTATAATTACCAAGACTTGGTTTTTGCACCCTACGGGTCAAGGTGGCGCAAGCTGAGGAAAATATGCTCGGTACATCTTTTCTCGGCTAAGGCTCTTGATGATTTTCGCCATGTGCGCCAGGTACATACATACTTTGCTTCATTTCTTTCCATTTTCACTCGTACAAAAATTCGTTGCACCTCAAAACTTGATATATATTATACCACTGATCTTTTAGACTAAAATACAAAATTATACACGATTTTTCAATATAACAAAACCCTAACTCGTTGTAAATTACTAATGTAAAAATATATTTTTTGGATCAATTTTGCACTGCTAATTAATTATATATTAAAGGTAAAACAAACATGGATCTAAACTATGATAAAGATAAAACAAACATGGATCTAATTCTTGTAGTTGGACAGTAATTAATTAATGACAGTTTTTAATAATCTTTGCATTTACCAAAATATAAGGAGGAGGTAGCCATACTTGTGCGTGCCCTAGCCGGTGTTGGAAAGACGCCGGTGAATTTGGGATCAATGCTCAATGTATGCACCACCAACTCCCTAGGGCGGGTGATGCTAGGCAGGAGGGTGTTTAGTGACGGCAGCAGTTGCGTCGATCCTAAAGCCGACGAGTTCAAAGAAATGGTGGTAGAGCTAATGGCGTTAGCGGGTGTGTTTAACATCGGTGATTTTATCCCCGCCCTCGAGTGGCTAGACTTGCAAGGCGTGGCCAAAAAGATGAAGAAGTTACACGCCCGGTTCGACTTGTTTTTGAATCAAATCTTGGAGGAGCATAAGGACGGTGCCGGCCATGGCAGCGGCGGCGCCGGAACTAAGCACGTGGATTTGTTGAGTACGTTGATTTCGCTTAAGGATGATGTGGATGGTGAGGGTGGGAAGCTCAATGACACCGAAATCAAAGCTTTACTTTTGGTAAGTGGTCGATATATATTACTCTCATTTGTATTTTATGTTTACATGCATTTTTACTAAATAACTAAATGCATTTTTTCTAAATAATATGTATTTGATACTGATACTTATAAGAAATACATCATTTATATATACCATTCAAAATAATAAAATAAAAGAACGATCAGAATTATAAACTAAAAATCAACATTATTCACTACTATTAATAGCGAATGTTAAAAAAATAGTTAGCTTCCGCAACTAATAGTAGCAGACGATTATGGTTTATTAATCAGAATTTAGGGTTTAATTATAATTCAGGATTTAAGGTTTAAAAGTATGTATCCGTAACTTATAATTTCTCAACTATAATAATATAAACCCTAACACCCTAACTTATTCTGATTATGATTAATTACACGAAATATAAAATTGGACTCTCTTTTTTATTACGACTTAATTATGAGCCCTTGCGTATAGAACAATAATTTAATTCAACTTTAGTGTTATACTCCTATCTCTTATCCCATGGCCCATTTCATAAATATAGTGCTACATGTTTTCAATTTCTATCCTTTTCTCTTTATTAACACTATCCTTTTCTTTTCCGTCACCTCCGTAACAACTAGAGTACTATTTCTTTGGCCCTTAATTAATGAAAGTACATGAATGTCCTGTCCACGTCAAAAAATCAAATATATTTCAATAATATTAATGCAAGGGGGACTTTTGCACTAAATTTTGAAGCCTATAAATCTTATTTTTTTAAAATCCGAATTAGAACGAGTGATAAATAGAATATAACGTTTAAGAAGATGGTAGACCGTCTGAATGATATGTTATAGTTGTGTATTTTGGTGCATATATATTATTTTTAGTTGAATGGAACTAAATAAATTCATATAGATTTTAAATTTTAAATATATTTCTATTGATTATTTAAAATAAATTAATATTAATGTTAGGTGGAGTTGTGTAGGGTAAAATTGAGATTAATGACTAAGAAAAGATGTTGAGACTAATGACTAAGATAGTACTATAATTTTTTATTAAAAATAGTCCATTCCATTGAAAAAATGTACTCCCTCCGTCTCATGATAAAAGTTCTGGTGGATTTTTCACGCATATTAAGAAGATGAATAAAATGACAAAATTGTCCATAATAATGTCATTAAATATGGAGAGAAAATTAGAATAAGAAAAGTATGAGATATTTAATGCTAAGGGTATAATAGGAAAATATGTGTAAAAGTTTGATTATTAAAAGAAAATAGACATTTAACATGGGACTACTAAAAATAATAATAAACACTTTTATCATGGGACGGAGGGAGTACATACTAACATTTAATTTGTTTACCGAATATGTAGGATTTATTTACGGCAGGGACTGACACTTCATCTAGCACAGTAGAATGGGCCATGGCAGAAATTTTTCGTAACCCAAAAATCTTAGACAAAGCCCAAAAAGAGTTGGATTTGGTGGTTGGTCAAGATAGACTTGTAATGGAATCTGACCTCGCTCAATTACCCTACCTACAATCCATCATCAAAGAAACCTTCCGACTCCATCCTTGTACTCCACTTTCCCTCCCACGGATGGCTGCCGAGAGTTGCGAAATCAACGGCTACTTTGTTCCGAAAGACTCCACTCCTTGTAAATGTGTGGGCCATAGCCCGTGACCCAAACACATGGGCCGATCCATTAGAATTCCGGCCCCAACGATTTTTAACAGGTGGTGAAAAGCCTACCGTTGATGTTAAAGGTACCGATTTTGAAGTCATACCATTTGGGGCGGGACGAAGAATTTGTGCCGGGATGAGCCTTGGACTACGGATGGTTCAATTATTGACGGCGACATTGGTCCATGCATTTAGCTGGGAACTCCCTGAGGGCCATGTAGCAGAAAAGCTGAATATGGAGGAAGCATATGGGCTGACCTTGCAACGGGCTGAGCCATTGATGGTGCATCCACGGCTAAGGCTAGCCCATCAAGTGTACCGGGCCTAAGAAGAGTTCTGAAGGAAGTTAGTAATATGTCTATGTTGATTAATGTACTCGAGATGTTTTTATTTATATTTATTAAATAGGGAAATGTAACATTTACTATTCTAAAATTATCAATATAATTATTTACTTCGTTCAATATTCTCTCTAAAATTATTTTCTATTTTGTGAAGGGAAACAAATTAACATCTAGTGAAGCAATATTATAAACAAATAATTTAATGGTATGGTATTTTTCTTTACAAGTTCGAGTTTATCCCTCAACAAAAGAAGACAGAATTAGTCGACACTATAGAAATTGAAGGAAAGTTTCTCATAAATTTCCCGCAACACTTGGGGTGAATTTATCCCTAATAAAATTATAATAAAATAGAATCTAAATTTTAAATTGAAAAATTTAATAGTTTTAAATTGAACTCTTCTAGTTTCAGATGGCTAATATCACAAAATGAGTTGATATCCAAAAGTATTAAATTGCGGGTTGACGAGGAGTATTTTGGATATCATCCAATTCGAATTCGCAGTTTAATACTGCGAAATCCCAGTATTAAACTATGGAGCCCAGATCCTTCTTACCGTTCGATCAGCGGATAAACAACTGAAATTTGTTGTAAAGATAATATTCTCTTTACAACATTAATTATGAATCAATTCTCATATATATCAATCATTCTACGGCAATAGTTTAATGGGACTGGTCTAGCGACTGTTTCTTTTTTATTTTTTTTAATTACTCCCAAAAAATGTATAATATGTATTCTAACTAAAATTTTTACAGAATTCAGTATTTTTTGTGTGATTTGGATACATATAAAAAACAAGGGTTGTACAGCAGAATTCAATGATTTTTATGTGATTTGGATACATATAAAAAACAGGGTTAAGTCTGTATCACCCATCACCCTTGTTTTTTATATGTATCCAAATCACACCAAAAACACTGAATTTTGTAAAATTCTGTTAAAATACATATTATACATTTTTTAGGAGTTATTAAAAAAACTGTTGCTAGACCTCTCGTGCCACTTCCCTTTAGGTACTTTCTCATACAATGAAGAATCACTATCCTTATAAAATCTTATTCTGGGTCCGTCGATGACTATTCCTTTTGATCGGTGGTGAACAATTGGTGCACTAAGAAATACATACTTTGCTTCATTTCTTTCCATTTTCACTCGTACAAAAATTCGTTGCACCTCAAAACTTGTTATATATTATACCACTGATCTTTTAGACTAAAATACAAAATTATACACGATTTTTCAATATAACAAAACCCTAACTCGTTGTAAATTACTAATGTAAAAATATATTTTTTGGATCAATTTTGCACTGCTAATTAATTATATATTAAAGGTAAAACAAACATGGATCTAGACTATGATAAAGATAAAACAAACATGGATCTAATTCTTGTAGTTGGACAGTAATTAATTAATGACAGTTTTTAATAATCTTTGCATTTACCAAAATATAAGGAGGAGATAGCCATACTTGTGCGTGCCCTAGCCGGTGTTGGAAAGACGCCGGTGAATTTGGGATCATTGCTCAATGTATGCACCACCAACTCCCTAGGGCGGGTGATGCTAGGCAGGGAGGGTGTTTAGTGATGGCGGCGATTCATCGATCCTAAAGCCGACGAGTTCAAAGAAATGGTGGTGGAGGTAATGGTGCTAGCCGGTGTGTTTAACATCGGTGATTTTATCCCCGCCCTCAAGTGGCTAGACTTGAAAGGCGTGGCCACAAAGATGAAGAAGCTACACGCCCGGTTCGACTTGTTTTTGAATCAAATCTTGGAGGAGTATAAGGCTGGGCGTGAGCAAGGCAAGCGTGAGGCGCCAAAAACTAAGCTGCGATGGATTTGTTTTTTATGTTTACATGCACTTTGTGAGTCCATGTACAAATTAGGGTTCACATGACCTAATTGAATTGAATGCGCAATTAGGGTTCCATGGCTTCATTAAGGGTGCAAATTAGGGTTCGCATAACCTAATGAAATAAAGACGGAAAAGTCAGAAAAAAATGTGCGAGACCTGCGAAAAGCCTCCACGTGTCCCGAGGCGAAAGACTCGTGGAGGCTGACTCGTTTGGGAATTGATTGAGGATTGGATTGGTGGCTGAAGGGCGAGGCAATATGGGCATTACTCGAAGGACTAAAGGGTATTTCGAATTTTCCTAAAGGCATGTGCCTTCAGACATGACTACTTTCGAAAAACCCTATAATATACCCCTTCCATTCCATTTGGAAAGGGACTTCTCCTGAGATCAAGACTTGGACTCTTGGAAGATCGAAGGGACCCTTTGGTGACTTAAAGGCTTGGAGATTCCACCTAAAAGCACCAAAGGGGTTTGGACATTCTCTCAACTTGAAGGACTCAAAGAAGCTCTTGGAATCCTCATTACCTAACACGCCTTCCGGATTCTAGGGAGTTCTGCCACGCGTCGTTGGAGTAATCGCCCACCTGTCGTTCTCCCCTCTTCAATCAATCAATCAATTTCGTACTTTTCGTGGATTTCTCTCCTCCTCAGCCAACACGAAACCCTAACCCTAGCAAGGTACGATTTCCTTGCCCATATTTCTTTAAGCGACTTCTGGGGGGAGGTGTAGAATTAAGTGAAGGTATGCCCACAACTCGAAGTGGAGAGAACTAGGAGAAGAGCTGCTTCACCAACAAACAACATTACCTTACATCGATCCAGTTCAAGGCAAGCCACTCAAGCTTTCCAAGGCGCAAACCTGGATTTTGACCAACCACTTATTAAAGACGCTTCAGAAGGAAGTTCGACATCACCACATATGGCCAATCAACAACAAACCAACGCAAGAAGGCAAGGCGAGGATGCGGTGGAGACCCGACGAATGATGTGCAACTGGAGATGCTCAAGGCATTGAGGAAGCACGAGAAGGGCAAGGAATGATGATGGCCATGATGCTTTAGAAATCTGCAGAGGAGAAGCAAGAGGAGATGGGGAATTTTCGCGGCAAGGTTGATGCAGATTCCCACTTTCAAAGCCATGTTCTAGGGAAGTTTGCATGGGGAACAAGCGGTGTGAAGACAACAATAATGGTAGCAACAACAAAGAGAACCACATTGTACCTCCATTAACGGAAAGTCAATTGGTTCCAATAATCAACTTGGAAGCCCAGAACAGTGGTGACGTGCCACAACCTAGGATGGAAGCAAGCCAACCTCAAGCAAACATCATCTCAGCTACTATTCCATCATTTTCACAGGTGCAAATGCCAACCATTCCAAACAATGTCCAAATGAATGAGCCAAAGAACTTCCACCAGTGCCAGTTGTTCATGATGCAAGTGTCCATCAACCAATTTCTCTACCATACACACCACCGATGCAGCAGTATATCACAACACCCCAGAGAGTTCACGCTACAAGCCCGTATGTGACGAAGGATGATATGATTGACGTGATCAATCAACTTCGCAGACAGACATCTCGACCCTCGGAGTTGGACTTTACTCCTCCTTACCTGGCACACATTCGGAGGCAACCTTACCCAACGGGGTATATTGAGCACCCCCGCAATTTCCAAAATACAACGGAGAAAAAGGAAATGCTAGGGAACATATTGCCAGGTTTGTAGAGTCAATGTCTCCGTGGCTCGGATATGACGAAGTGAACAACCACAACTTGTTGATGCGGGAATTCAACAAGACTTTGACGGATAGTGCCTTTAGTTGGTACTACAATTTGGAGAAGGGGTCAGTCCATGATTGGGATGACTTAAAATTACAATTTTTCAAGAAATTTTTCTATGTGCAGAAACAGTAACCATTGTGGAGCTTATGCGGTTCAAGCGAAACCGAATGAGGAGTTGTCGATTATGTTGTGACAGTTTCAGGCCCAGAACACGAAGTGTGCGTGAACCGATTGAAGAAAAGAACTTAGTCAAGATTTGCAACAATGGTGTCTTGGATTCTTTCAAGCCCCACCTCATCACCAAGGCTTGTGATTCCTTCGCGCGACCCTCTCATCTTTTGCACAAGACTTGGGAGGAATCGTGACATTGCCCACTAACCATGCGATTTGTTATATGGAAGGGCAAGAGAACAAGAATCGTGGCTTTGGGTGACTCTCGACCAAAAACCACAAGAGGGCAAGAAGGAGAAACACGAGAAAAATTTTAACCGAAGCAAAGGAAAGCCTGAAGATAAATATGCAAGAAAGCCACCCGGAGGCTATCACATGTAGTGAGAAAGCATTGAGGGTTTGTATGAACAATGGGTTGAACATGGAGTGGTGAAACCCCAAGGCCTAGATTTGCGATGACGGAAGAAATAAAGAGAGACCGGACTTCATGTATTCCACCAATACGCGGGACACTCAACGATGGATTGTTATAGCTGCGGAGGATATTCCACGAAAAGGCGGCAAATGGGGAGATTGAACTTGGAAAAGAAAGTAGTGTTCATGACAAGCCACGCCAAACCACAAAGGGAAGGAAGCGTCTTTACATCAAGTATTCACAACACGAGCCCGTAAGTGGAGATGATGATGGAAGAAAAGGAGGAGTGTGATCCGGACTGCGGTGACGGCATCGATGAACTGAGCCAAGTTCGTAAATTTTTTGATCGAGATAGGATTGGCGAAGAAAGCAAGGATTGAGGCAACCAGGCAATTATCAAGGTCAAAACGCAGGAGACTTGCGTGGCCATATAAGAAAGGATTTATGAAGATGATGGAGGAAGAAGAAAATAAGATATCTTTCTCTAAAGTCGATAGAGAGATAAGATACCCATATAACAGTAGTTGTATGTGACAAAGCATAATCATCAATCATTGAGGTCTGGAGGGCATTTATCGACAATGGAGCGCGTCAGAATATTATGCCCTACACCGTGTTCAAACAGTTAGAGCTGCTTGGGAGAAGAAGATTGTGAAGGAACAAATGAACATTACCGGATTCGCCAATCAAAGCACGAGAACCCTAGGACACGTTAAGGTGGACATGCGAAGTCAAAGATTCGAGGGCCCTCAGTAATGTTCCATGTTCTTGAGGTGGATGCATCATATCATGTCTTCATTGGGAAGGATTTGGCAAAACGACTACGGGGTGGTACCCTCGGGCCTTTCATCAATGCCTTAAAGCTATTTGGAAAGGGAGAGAAGTGAAGGTACCAAAGAACTCGGAATCCTTTTGACGGTAGGAGAGGCACACATCATCAAGCAACTTTCTTTGATGATGTCATTTGAAGAGGAGAGAACCAGATTACAAGACCTTATTCCCTAAGACTAGCAAGTTGGGAGGAAGTGCGGAAGATAAGTTCGTGCTGCGAGAAAAATAAAAAAAGAAGACCTCGGACGCAGAGAATGTTCTAAAAACAAGAAGCCAATGGAAGAAGAAAGAGAAGAAAAGAAAATGCCAAAGAATCCACAAGATGCCGTAAATATAATAAATGTCAAGCGGATGGCACAATCGAGGAGGCCGTAAGACGAAATAGGAGAGGTTTGTTAAACCCGACGGAAAAGTGGTGTTTCGATTGTGACGATGTAAGGGGAAGAGCCCTTGGAAGTGTGTGAACCCAACTACTCGGGAGGTGTCCCCCACTCCAAATGAATAATAAAGAAGAAGAAGGCATACAACGGAAGGTAGAACCCAGAAATCCAAATGCTTCGAGGATAGGCCAAAACCTCAACAAAATGAATTAGAGGAAGTTAATTTGGCAACAGAGGAAGGAACGCCAAGACCGACTTATGGTCAACAAGGAATTGGATGCTAACCAGAAGGAGAAGCTCGTACAATTATTGCGAGAATATAGGGATGTCTTTGCTTGGAATTACGACGAGATGCCTGGAATTGACAAGGATCTTGTGGAGCACAATCTAAACATAAGTCCGGAATGAAGCCAAGAAAGCAAGCACCTCAAAACTATGCACCAAGTAAAACTCAAATAAAGGAAGAAATCAAGAAGTTGCTGGAAGTAGGGTTCATCAAGCCAATTCAACATCCAATATGGCTATCCAGCATTGTACCGGTAAAGAAGTCAAATGGACAGCTACGAATATGTGTGGATTTCAGAGATTTGAACAAGGCATGCCCAAAGGACATGTACCCATTACCCAACATAGACACTTTGGTAGATGCAACGGCTAATCATGAGATGATGTCATTCATGGACGGGTTTGTGGGTTACAATCAGATAAAGATGTCCGTAGAAGATGCAGAGTTGACAGCCTTTCGTACCCCGTTTGGGAATTTTTACTATGTAGTAATGTCATTCGGGTTAAAGAATGCGGGGGCAACTTATCAAAGGGCAATGCACGCCATATTTCATGACATGATTCATGATATAGTGGAGGACTACGTAGATGACATAGTAGTGAAATCCAAGAAGGCTATAACTCATGTGGAGGACCTGAGGAAAGTGTTCGAGCGGTGCCGAAGGTATAAGTTGAGGATGAATCCGAAGAAGTGCGCCTTTGGGATGACGGCTGGAAAATTCTTGGGCTTCTTGGTGCACAATAGAGGCTTAGAGGTGGACCCAAGCAAGGCGAAAGCAATCACAGAGATGCCCCCACCAAAAACGCAGAAACAATTGAAGAGCTTTCTGGAAAGTTTCATACATGAGAAGATTCATGCCAAAGATTAGCGAGGTCACGAGAACCTTTTGGCAAATTGCTAAAAGGAAAGGCACATGGGATGGGGGCAAAACCAACAACGAGCGTTTGAGAAGGTGAAAAGAATTTTGGCTTCAAAGACAAACAATGATAATAGCCCACAAAGAGGAATACCGTTGCGATTGTACATCACATCTACCAAGAAGTCCATAGGTGGATTGATCACGCAGAGGTGGACGGAGAAGAGAAACACAGATATATTACATTAATGGATAATCCGAGGACCGGAAACCGTATTCACAAGTGGAGAGGCATTGTCTAGCATTGGTATTCATTCTTGCAGAAAATGCGGCATTATTTTTAGCACACGAAATAAAGCTTGCAACAAAAACCGATCCAATCGATACCTATTAACTAAGCCAAAGACAGTAGGAAGACTCGCCGGATGGATGATGATTCTTTAGAAGTCACGACATCAAATGTGTAACAATCAAGGCGATCCGATGTCAAGCCTGGCGAGACTGCCGCTCAATTTCCAAATGGAGAATATGAACCCCTTCCGAGGATCTTAGGGTGAAGAAGTAGAATCAATCGAGTTGAAAAATGAGGACCCGTAATGGTGGAGTTTGGCTTTTGATGGATCATACGCTAGAAGGTAAAGGCGGTGCAGGGGAGTGGTGTTGACCACTAAAGAAGGAAATGAAGTGGCCTTGTCATACAAATTGATTTCCTCACAACAAACAATGAAGCGAGAATATGAGAGCGTTCATACTAGGATTGTTGGCGACTCACGAATTGGGAGCCAAATATCTTAAAGTAAAGGGAGATTCAAACCTCATAGTGCTGAAATGATAAGAGGCCAATTTGGAGTGAAGGAACCTATCTTGGCGCCATATCGAATCAGAAGCACAAAAAGTGATGGAGGCTTTCAAGAAGGTGGTGATTGAATATGTGCAAGAGGATGAATAAACAACCGATGATGCACTAAAGAACAGAGTAGCATCTCGAGTCTATGTCCAAGGTGAGAATTTGGATGTAAAGGTAATGAAGAGAACCCTCCCAACCACGATGCTAAATTTGTTCCCCAAAGATATAATAGATGATTGGCGTCGACGACATCTCCAATCAATTGAAAACAAAGGAGGAACAATACCTATCGAAAGTTACTGTATAAAACATCATCAAAGGTGTCTTGTATCACAAAGAAGCGGATGGTGTGTTGACACGATGCTTAGGGAGGCAGAAGCGGATAGAGTCTTCTGCAACAGTGTGCATGACGAGAAGCGTGGATTAGCGAGACATAGAAACATATCGTGAGGCTGCGGCGTCAAGGGTATCATTGGCACCGAAATGAAGAAGGAAGCGGATGCCCTACAACGCCAATGTGTTTCATGCCAAGAATACCTCAGGGAGGATGAATGCACCTTCATTGAAGATATAGTGGATTAGCGAATCCCTTATGTGGAGTTCTTTTGCAAGCGGGACTCTTCCGAATCAAAAAGAAAAGACGCAATTATAATCAAGAGGAAGTCACAACGCTTTCTTCTTACAGAATGGAGAATTGTTTAGAAGGGATTCAATGGCAAGCCCTACGGTTATGCTGGAACTAGGTGAAGCCAAAGATTTGGTTTACCAAATGCACAAGAGATGAACACCAAGGGGGAGCCAAGTTATAAACAACTTATCGATCATGGTTACTTCTTCGGCCAAAGATGGAGGAGATAGTCTAGAATTTGTTAAAAAGTTCCACATTTGTCAAATACATGGAAACTTGATCCATGCTCCCCGCGCCGTGGATTTGCGAACCTTAGCAACACCATGGCCCTTTTCATACATGGGAATGGATCTTATAGGTCCTGTTCACCCTAATTCCAAGGGTAACATATGGATTTTAACTGCCACCGAGATGTACACAAAGTGGGTGGAGGCAATACCCTTGAAGAAGGCCACGGGACCAGCAGTGGCCAATTTTATCAAGGAGCACATCATTTGCCGTTTCGGAATCCCGATGATAATTTTATCGGATAATGGAACTCCTTTCATCAATAGGGATGTCAAAAATCTGATGAAAAGATACAGGGTGAAACATTACAAGTCATCACCATATTACCCGAAAGCAACGGACAAGCAGAGGCTACAAACAAAACCTTGATAAAAATTTATCAAAAACCTAGACGATCATCCAAGAAATGGGCGTAACAATTACCAATAAGCGTTATGGGCATATCGAACTTCAAAAAGGAAGCCTACAAAGCGAGACCCCATATCTTTGGTTTATGGTGAAGAAGTTGTTTTGCTACATTGAAATAGAAATACCTTCTTTCGAATGAGACTTGAAGCTTAGTCGAGGAAGAAAAGACCAAAGAACCTGGAGGCCTTTAGTTGACTTTTTGAGATAAGGCTAAAGAAAAGCTTGAATCTGATTACTATGAAAGATCATGACGACAATACAATATCTGCATGATAATACCACGAATGAATTTTGGTGGGGGACCTGTACTCAAAACAACAACTCAAGTCATGAGGGGACCCCAACCACCAAATTTTACCCCAAATGGGAAGGCCCATATAGGTACTGAGAGATCTCTAAAAGCGGGTATCAAAGATATCTCGTGTGGGATCGATCTTTATCTCGGGCCCATTGAACTTGAAGTGGGTAAAGAAATATTACACATGAGAAGAGCATCACAAAAAGTTATACTTTCAACTTCAAAAGTAATCGAGGCACTGACTAAGTACATCCCTTGGAAGTTACACTTTCAAACTTCAAAAGTGATCGAGGAACCTGATTAACAGCCCTCGACAGTTACACTTTCAACTTCAAAAGTGACTGAGGCACCTGAGTTTAAGCCCTCAACCCCGAAAGTTACACTTTATCTTTAAAAGTGACAAACTTTATGCTTTATTCGACAAAAGCAAGAAAGTTACACTTTACCTCTAAAAGTGGCAATCGTTATGCTTTCTTGACAAAAAGCAAGATTTACTAATGAAACGTTATGCTTTTCGTTAAAAGCAATTTTATTATCAATAAATTTACAAACTTTCACTTTTACTTGAATATTATTTTTAAATTTCTTAAGAAAAAAGAGTATAAAGTCAAGTTTTGGTTTGTGAAAACTATATATACATGTTTTTGATAAAATTCATATTTACTTGTGGTTGTCTTTTAATATTAATTTGAATAACTTGAGATTCAATGATAAATATTGAATTTTAAGGAATCATTCAAATTAAAAGCAATCAACAAGGTTGAAGAAACTACATTTTGATAAATGAAACATGTGTAAATGAGTTTCTGAAACGGGAAATCGAAAAAAAAACTACTACAACAAGTTATGATCTAAAGGCCAAGACATATCAAACTGAAGAGGAGGCATAGCTAAAGCTTCCAAGTCAGCAATGGCCGCATCTCGAACCTTAAGATTTGCGACTTTTCAAATCCTTAACTTGTTGGGTAGTTTTCTACATCCCGTCACCGCACTCCACATCCTCGAAATTTAGCATTTAGATCCCGGTCGGTCCTCTAAATCTTGAGATCGGATCTTCATTTGTTGGCGGCTTCATCAAGCTCGGAAAATCACTTTTGAAAAGGAATCATCTTCACACTTACGTGCAAAGAACCTCCGAACGTGGTGAAACAAGATTAAAACTTGATTTGAGAAGATCCACTTTAACACGAAAAGGAGACATGTCAACACCCACGACAAGGTCATTCACATCATCACTAAACCTCTTCAAGTCCTCCTACTCGTAAGGAATATAAAGACAGTGTGCAACCCAAGAACAAGGCTTGTAAGTCGGTTCAGGAAGAAGGTTTGGGAGGAAGTCATCTTAATAATCAATCGGTCAAGTATCTGCGGAAACCAAGAGCTAGGAGACGCTCGATTTTCCCGACTAGGAGATGATATCTCAAAACCCTCCACGGAATAAGATCCCCACTGGATTGAAGGAAGCTCGGCGAAGCCACTTTAGACGCCACCATAGAATTTGACAAGACAAGAGATGGAGGATCGAGAAGATCTTCATATGGTGATGATTCCTCGAAGCCTTGGCCACCGGAGGATAACCAAGGTCACTATAAAAGAAGTGGGCGACATCTAGATGGGAGAACATCAAACAAAGCCGAGGCCTCAACAGCAAAGGCAAATCTTTCATCTTCTCACTCAAAAAATAAAATGTCAAAGCATAATATATTATAAAAAAAAAAGATACTCACAATATATTGAAAGAAAGATACTCACAATATAGCCAATGGAAAAGGAGTCGGAGATGCCACGGAGACGGAATGTCATTTAATCCACCCAAAGTACTATCAATAATGCCTCTCTGATCGATCACTAACTCGTGAAACTCCTTCGGGAAGATAGACATCAACAATAGTCTCGTAAGGATTCCCCTCGAGGAGGTAGGAGCCTTATTAGCATCTTTAGGCCCATCATACGGAGAAGTCATAGAAGGATTGAAGAAATCGGTGTATCACCCACAGCCAGGACTTGGCTTTACATCGGATAAAGTGTCTTTAGCATCAAGGCTAACACATCATTATCACGAAGAAGGCGACTCGACACCAATAAGGATAGGTTGAGAAGACTCACGACCGATGTAAAACCGCAAGCTACCTCATGTGTAGTACCGAGAAATAAACCCAAGAGAACATCATAATCCTCTTCATTGACCTCTCTCGCAATCTGAAAATCAAGAAATAAATACATAAGGAAACACGAAAAAGCAACTATACGAGGATAAAAAAATATATATATGGAAATGTCACAAAAAAATTTACCAAATTTCTACGTTGCTTCTCGACCGGGACCCTCTACCGCCAAGATACTAGAACTAGCATCATCAAGAGGACGTTTCGATGATGGCTTTAAGCGAAGCCTAATAACGGACGACTAACCGGAACACGATAGAAGTAATAGGAGGATCCACCTCGTAATCGAGAGTGGTAGATGCTTTCGCTTTAGAATCGGGTGATTCTCATTTTCTCGCACCAGAGGATCCTTGGGAGGAAATCAAGGAGGTATCTGTGATAGAGATGCATGAGACGGGTTCGTGGTGGAAGACTCCTCGAGGTAGTAGGGACATGTGCACGAAGAATAGTTGGGTCACTTCGAGGATGAATGCCTCTTGTGGAGGATGAGAAGACTTAAGCATCGAGCCTCACGCTCAATGAGCCGACTCATCGTTGACCAACGCTCGAATCGATAGTGGTCTTAGGAGAACATAGCAACTTTGGCCCATTGGAGACGTTAGGGAATAGAAACCGGTAGAGAACAAATCAAGTATCATCCCCCATCTTTTAAGATTGACACGCCAATAATTACGCCATTTGGTAGTATATCGCCCAATCCGAGAATCATTCTTGTGTGACAAAAGAAGGGATTTATGAGGGAGCATTTGGAGGCCTTGGAAATGCCCACGTAAAAGAGGGGAGGTAGAGACAAAGTTGAGAAGGGCCGGTCTCATAAGTCTCCTGACAAGTGTGGCCAAAAGGACGCTCCTGGTCAAATCCAAACTGCCTCATGACCCTGTGAGGAGAATAAAGCACAGTGCCAAAACCATTATCTTCGACGAAGTAAGGAAGCTCCGTAGCCCGAAGGAAGACGAACCAAGACAACGAAGAACCACTCAATTCGCTGATATCTGAGTAGGAGCGAAAGTGATGCCTATAGAAGTGGGGCAGACGACCGCCACTGTCTGAAACAATAGTGTATGGACGAGCTGTAAAGCATGAAGAATCATCGATAAATGTCAGAATCAAATTAGATCGGTGATCAATCCAAATGAAATGTGTCACGAGGGACAATGTCATGAATGAAGAAGAAGGATCCGAATAATCGCTTTTCTTCTTAGGAAAATGTGCGGAGTAGAATATCTCAAAAAGTGCTCGAAGAGAAAGATTTGAAGAAAGGAGTAGGGAGCGAAGCAATTTACGTCATACCTGAGTAAAGAAACAAAAAGATTAATAAGAAAAAATTGCAGTGTGAAAGACAGTTAATAAAAATATGAAAAATGGATACCTCCCAACGGATTCCTTCATAGCGAGAATAGTTTCGCTCCAAACGACGATCTACAATGTTCCTAAGAAGAGAGGCGAGAGGAACATTTAGACCTCGAGATAACATAGAAGCTAAACCAAACATGCGAGTCGAAGGACCATCTACAGGAGACCCGGGAAAAATGAAGCGGGATAACCACATAGCCAAATTAGCAGCTAAAGGAAAAGGGCAAGGCTCTTCATGAAAAGTGAAGACAGACTTGTTATAGTCAGAACTATTTACGTAATAAATTGCCCAGAATCCTCAAGAAGTAATGCGCACCCCAAGATAACCAGAATTCTTTTGCTTAGGTTAGAAGTCTCAAAGTTTGGGAGGAGCATGTCACCACGAAATCGCGAGATATAATTGGGAGCTCGCTTGAAGCTTCATTAAATAAGCAATGCACTCAACATCTCTAGGAGACAAGCTAGATATGCTACAGGAAGCCGATGCAACAGCAGGAAGGCTACAAGATATAATCTAGAATGAGTTCATACTCTAAAAAATATATATATAAAAAAAAATGAACGAAATAAAAAAAAAAAAATAAAAATAAAAATAAAAATAAAAAGATTACTGGTAAATGGCATAAACGTCCTCTAGAGTTGGGGTGAACTCCCCCCAAGCAGTGACAAATGTACATGTGGAAGAACACCAACGTGAAATCAAGACGGTAAGAGCATCTTGGTCCTGTCGGATACGAAGATCCTCGTGATAATGAATCTGCAACGCAAAATGCTCACCCTCTTCAAAGATATCCACATAATCGAATTTGCGAGAACCTTGTCGGTCCAATGTTGCCACCCCTAAGGCGATTGGATGAGTCGGATATGAAATGAATGGGATCGTAGGGTATTCTGTTTTTTCTATTCACATACGAGGAATGCGAAAGCGTAGCAGGAAAGTCGCTTAAACTTACGCAAGCCCGTAGCATATAGAAATAAGCATGCTTTCTCGGGAGGAGGAAAGGTTAGACGATCATAATTCTTCACTTGCTCCCGAAACGTCGGAAGACCCATAAAAGGGCCCTTTCCCAATCGTTGATGAAAGGAACCTCCTTAGTAGTTTTCTGTCCATGGAACGTTCACTGGAGTTGGCCTGCAACAAGAAAATATAACATGAGAATTCTAGAAACAAGGAAAGAAAGTGAATGAGCATTTGAAATTAAGTGCTTACCATAACAAGAGAGAGGGTATGAAACTTAAATAAGAAGATTGGATTTGGGAAAGGACGATCACGGACACCTTGGATTCGGGAAAGGAAGATCACGAACACCTGAAAGAAGAAAAAGAGCACAAGCATTAGGAGCCATTCAAATAAAAAGGGTAAAAGAAGAACGGGGAAATGTGAAAAAAGAGGCCATTAGGTCGGTTCCCCTAAGGGTTGACCCGTAGGGATTTAGCCACCCAAGGAGCTCTCCCTCTTACATTTAACTTCTCTTACTCGTCGAATCAACTGATCGGAATGAATTCTTCCTCCTCATGGGTTGTCCTTTCTTTCAAAATATCCGAGCCAAGGACCTTGTTAAGGGAAATGGCTCTAATAAATCCTCCTCCTCATGCGGTGTTCCTTTTCTTCCGAATATCCAGAGCCAATGACCTTGTTAAGGTGAAATGGCTCGGAATAGATCCTTCCTCCTCGGTGTTCCTTTCTTCCGAATATCCAAGCCAATGACCTTGTTAAGGTGAAATGGCTTTAATAGATCCTTCCTCCTCATGGTGTTCCTTTCTTCCGAATATCCGAGCCAATGACCTTGTTAAGGTGAAATGGCTCTTAATAGATCCTTCCTCCTCGCGTTGTTCCTTTCTTCCGGAATATCCGAGCCAACGACCTTGTTAAGGTGAAATGGCTCTAATAGATCCTTCCTCCTTGCAGTGTTCCTTTTCTTCCGTAATATCCGAGCCAATGACCTTGTTAAGATGAAATGGCTCAGAATAAATCCTTCCTCGTTGCGGTGTTGTGGTTAAAAAAAGAAATACTACAATTACCTGAAAAGAGAAATCGATGAAACAATTAAGAAAAAATTAAACAAAAAACATCAACCAACAAACAAACAATCAATCGACAAAATAAAATAATTATACATGAAAAAAGTTTCTAAATTCCAACTAAATAAAAGAATTATGAAAACAAAGATATACTCTTTCAGCCACAATAAAACGTGGATTGTCAGCAATATATCTAATTTATAATCCAAAAAGAGCTCAGACCCCTTACTTTTTATTATCCGAATTCCAACCGCAGAAGGAGCAAATGTCATCACAGCAATGATGATGAGATTGCACCAGACCACTAGACCACTAGTTAAGATGAAGTAACCCGAAAAAAAATATATATATATATATTAATTAATTACAATCATGTAAAAAAAAATGAAGCAATCACGAATTATTAAACCTTCTAGTCATAACAGTGTAAGATTTGCACAATACCACTACTCTTTCTTAAGTAAAAGAAAAAAGGAAATCAAGAAAATAAGAAAAGTGATTAAAACATATACAAGGCTTCTTCAAATCATCATGAATAGCTGGAATATGATTATGTCTTATATATATAACCTTCTTTTGCCTAATCACTGCAGTAATTACTTTTAGTCTACGAATTGCTTAATCTCTGCAGTCACTTTTAGTCACCGAAAATTGACATGGTCATGTATCTAATAGTGCCAGGGGGTAGAGACAAAAACATCTTTAATTAAAAAAAAAAAAAAAAAAACATTATAAAAAGTATTGTTTAAAGAGGATACAATTGTACTCATCTCATACGTGGCTACCTTTTGGAATAGACATAAAACATCATGGCGGTGTTTGATAAATATCTTAGTCTCCCAATACGGTCTTTTTGTAATTAGAAACAATGAAGTTGCTTTTATTGCATTCGATTAACGATAAGATAGTGATCAATAGCGGCGAGGATACAAGAAGGAAAATTGAGGTTGATGGGAAGGAATGATTAAAGAGTATATATATTTGATAACCCTATAAACTTTTAATCCCCAATTGGAATGTGAGAAATATTATAAAAAGGAAAAAAAAAAACGAATCCTCGCTATTTTTTTTTTGTTAACTTAAATTTATATTAATATATATATATATATATATATATATATATATATATATATATATATATATAAATAAATATTATATTACTAAATAGAATGATTTGATTTTGTTTCCAAAATAATAAGAATGGTTTAATTTTCTATAAAGAAGGATTTGATCTTATAAAATAAGATTTGATTTTATTTGACAAATATATAATTTATTTAGTTTCAATATATGTATATATACATATAAAATTAATTTGAAAAGCAAAGATTGTCTTTAGGTTTGGAAAGATTTTAATATATTGTGGGAGAGCTCTTACAAGGGGTCCCTCTCCAAGAATTTTTGGTTTTCGTGACTTACGAGAGCGAGCTCAGCATACATTGTTCGAGAAATTTGAAACATGACTCAAAGACTTGAAGAAATTTGCACGATCACCACTCCGAAGGTGTGGTTGCGTCGACGAGGGGCAAATGTGAGTCCATTATACAAATTAGGGTTCATACGACCTAATTGAATTGAATGCACAATTAGGGTTCCATGGCTTCATTAAGGGTGCAAATTAGGGTTCGCATAACCTAATGAAATAAAGACTAAAAGTCGAGAAAAAATGTGCGAGACACAGTGAAAAGCCTCCACGTGTCCGGCGTAAGACTCGTGGAGGCGCTGCTCGCTTTGGGAATTGATTGAGGATTGGATTGGTGGCTGGAAGACGAGGCAATATGGGCATTACTCGAAGGACTAAAGGGTATTTACGAATTTCCTAAAGGCATGTGCCTCAGATGACATGACTACTTTCCGAAAACCCTATAAATACCCTTCCATTCCATTTGGAAAGGACTTCTCCTGAGAGGCAAGACTTTGGACTCTTGGAAGATCAAAGGACCTTTTGGTGACTTAAAGGCTTGGAGATTCCACCTAAAAGCACCAAAGGGTTTGAACATTCTCTCAACTTGAAGGACTCAAGAAAGCTCTTGGAATCCTCACACCTAACAACACGGTTCCCGAATTCTAAGGGATTCGCCACGCGTCGTTAGATGTCATCGCCACCGCCGTTCTCCTCCTCTTTAATCAATCAATCAATTCCGTCTTTTCGTGGATTTTTCTCCTCCTCACCAACACGAAACCTAACTACCCTAAGAAGCGACGATTTATTTCATTGCCACACTTTACTTTAAATAAGATGCAAGAAGAAGCGAGTAATATATTTAACTGTCAGGGATTAGTAATAGTGACAGATAAATATGCTACTTTGCTGTCCTTGCATGCATGCAGATATTTAATAAAAGTGCATGTAAACATAAAATACAAATGAGAGTAAATGAGTAATATATATATATATATATAGACCACTTACTCAAGGTAAAGATTTGATTCCAGTGTCATTGAGCTTCCCACCCTTACCATCCACATCATCCTTAAGCGAAATTAACGTAGTCAACAAATCCACGTGTTTAGTTCCGGCGCCTCCGCTGCTACTGCCGGCGCCGCCCTTATGCTCCTCCAAGATTTGATTCAAAAACGAGTCGAACCGGGCGTGTAGCTGCTTCATCTTTGTGGCCACGCCTTGCAAGTCTAGCCACTCGAGGGCGGGGATGTTAAACACACCGGCTAGCACCATTAGCTCCACCACCATTTCTTTAAACTCGTCGGCTTAATTTAGGATCGACGCAACCGCTGCCGTAACTAAACACCCTCCTGCCTAGCATCACCCGCCCTAGGGAGTTGGTGGTGCATACATTGAGCAATGAAATGGTGGGAGTTTTGGGGTCGGGTGACGGTTAAGGAGAAGGGTGCGCAGGTTAAGAAGGCAATATAAAAGAAATGCAGTAATGGAAGTGTTGAAAATGATGGCTTTGCTAGTTGTTGGAGTCATGGGTTGTTTGTCCTATTATTAATATTAGTTTGATATAAGAAAAAAAGATTGTTTAGAGGCATATATAGAGAGAGAAAGAGAGGTGGGTTGTATTTTATAAGAAAAAAAAAGATTGTTTAGAGGCATATATATATAGCACACGTGGACGTGGGGGGGGGGGTGTAGCAGGAGTAATAAGGCACAATAGGAAATGCATAGATGGTGCCTTTCTCATCTTTTTATTGTCTTTTGGATTGCTATGATTGTTAACTCTAGTATTGGGTTCAATCAAGGGAACTCATTAAGTTAATCAAAGAAATTAATGTTCCAATGTAATTTTATTTATGAAAAAAATTAACTTTTTGTTAATTTTATGCTTATGAATATGAGTATTAGAGAGGAAGGATATAGATGTTGATTTTACAGTGGGGAAGGGGAGAGAATTGATTTTGCAGGAAAAAGAGAAAATTTGGGAAAAATAATAAAAAGAAAGATGGTTTGCTTAACAGATTTTGGGAGTGGGAGGGGAGGGGGGGGGGAGGGGGGTATATATATAATCAATAAATATTATTTTTTGGGTGAGGGGTGGACGGAGTGGAGATGTATATATAATCAATAAATATTATTTTTTTTGGAGGAAGAAGGGTGGGGGTGGGGGTGGGGGGTGGGGGTGGGGTGGGTTTATTACCCTAGATAAAATGTTGATAAAGCTATGTCCATAGTGAAATTATATATATTGAATTCACAAATGTGTTGTAACTATACAAATAGATCAAAGTTTTAATATTTCAGAAGCACGGGTCCCAACAATATTATAAAATATGGGTCAAAATTAGTTAAACTAGATCCAACCCATATTTGTAATAATAATATGGGTCGAAAACCAAACCAATCCATCACCTAAAAACTAAAAACTAGTTAATCAACTCAATAAATTTAAATAATTTTGATTAACTATATTTTCAACCTAAATTGACAAGTCTACCGACAAACAATAAGCTAACAGATGTGCTTGTGGGAAGTGCTAAGACGTAGAAAAGATGCTAATGTCTGTAAATATGAGACGTTCTTTATTTTTTTATATTGTTTGTCATAATTTTTTATATACAGTTTGCATTTTTGAAATAAGATTTGTCAAATTTATAAAACTCGCTGTGATCTAATTTATAAGATCAATATTTATTTTTAGAAATCAATTTAAAATACATTTAAATTTTAAAATATATATGAATTTATTTAATTTTATTCATCACAACTAAATATGATATAAGCAATTTAAAAAGTATATATTTTAAAATAAAATTTATAGGGTTCAAAATTTAGCGTAAAAGTCCCCCTTGCATTAAATATATAAGGTGGACATTCATTTGCCTTTATTAAATATAATGCCCCTTCAAGAATGCATTAAATATAACGTCCATGGAAATAGTAGTTACATGAAAAGGAAGTGACAGAAGTGATTCCTCATTGTATGAGAAAGTACCGAAAGGGAAGTGACAGAAGAGGATATATATATATATATATATATATATATATATATATATATATATATCATCCGGATCTTAAACTCATTCTTATTCAATTTCATTCATTCGAAACATAACTTTAACAACGGACCGTGACGGTTTGATCATCATACAACCGCCGCGATACTTTATATGCTTATACGTCATCATTCATTAAAAGTATAAACGATGGTTGTAGATGACTCAACCGTCACGGTAATTAAAATCGTTAAAGGGGGGTGAAATCGAAATGAAGTTAAATAAAAGCTTTAAGATCCGGACTATATATATATATGTGTGTGTGTGTGTGTGTGAGAGAGAGAGAGAGAGAGAGAGAGAATTGATTTATAATCAACGTTGTAATGATAATGTTATTCTTACAATGATTTCATTGTCTCATCCGCCGATCGAAGCCAGAAAAGATCTGGGCTCCGTAGTTTAATATGTGGATTCCACAGTATTAAATTGTGAATGGGATGATGTCCAAAATATCACTCGTTAATCCATAATTTAATAATTTTGGATATCATCTCATTTTGTGACATTAGCAATCTAAAACTAGAAGAGTTCAATTTAAAACTATTAAAATTTTCAATTTTAATTTAGATTCTATTTTATTAGGGATTGTTAAAATATAGGATCACACACATGCACACAAACGATAGATAATTAACAAGAACACAAGAGATTTACGTGGTTCTCCAATTTGGGTATTCCATGCGCCATTGTTGTTTATCATGATTCATTTGTTATGAAAGGTTTTTACAATAGATAGATATATACCTACTAATCATATTCCAAGCCTCTACTTATATTATAGTGGCCAATTACTCATAATACCCTTTCCAATTAACAACCTGCAAAATCAGTATGTCAGCCAAACTAAACATGCTGCAACCGCTTCCAAGACAAACCATAAAGACACGTTCCCGCCTTTTGCCCAAGAGATTCTTCAATGCCAAATCATACCTACACTAACCCTTTTTCAAATGACTTTTATATTATGAAATACAAAGCCCAACACTGGATACATTTCATCCCAAGTGTTTGGGGAAATTTATGAGAAACTTTCCTTCAATTTCGAACCAGTTGCAGGTGTGTTTTACTAGAAATGTTAACGTGGACATTCATTAATTAAGGGCCAGGGCCCAGGTGACAGAAAAGAAAAGGATAGTGTTAGTAAAGAGAAAAGGATAGAAATTGAAAACATGCAACACTATATTTATGAAATGGGCCAATGTTAAATTTAAATTAATTGGTAGTTGAAAGAGTTGGCCCAAGTATTATTTCCTCGCTCCCTTGCTTTATGATTAATTATAAGAAATATAAAATTGGGTGATAATTGGAACACCCAATTTTAAAGCAAGGGAGGGGGACTTTTGCGATATGATATTAATGCAAGGGGGACTTTGGTTAATGCATTTAACTCACAGCGACATTGGTTCATGCATTTAACTGGAAACTCCCTGTAGGCCATGGAGGAAGCCTATGGGCTGACCTTGCAACGGGCTGAGCCATTGATGGTACAATCCACTGCCAAGGCTAGCCCATCAAGTGTACCGGGCCTAAGAAGAGTTTTGAAGGAAGTTAGTAATATGCCCGTGTTGATTAATGTACTTGAGATGTTTTTATTTATATTTATTACTCACTCCGTCCCATAGTTATAGGCTGATTTCTTTTGGCACATAGTTTAAGAAAATTAATTTTTAACATAAATTTTTCACATATACCCCTTAATATGGAATTAATGAATAAGTTAATTACTCCTTATTTATCACACTAGAACTCTCAACTTCATTGATTAATGTGTACTGACAATTAAAATCTATAACTATACAACTTTAACCAAAGAGAATACAACATTAAATGTAGTGATAAAAATAATGACATTGAATGTTGTTTCTTCAAAAAAAGAGTAATGGTTGGATATTTATTATAAGGGCATAAAAGTAAAATAATGAACCAACTAAATTTTATAAATAGTAAGTAGCCTATATATTGGGACATCTCAAAATGAAAAATCAGCCTATAACTATGGGACGGAGGGAGTACTATTTAAGGAAATGTAACACATACTATTCCCAAATTATCAAGAGCTATATGTATATACACAGCTGTATAGTACACAGTCGCACTTATGACGACGATTTTTTTGAGCTATAGCGACGATTCAACCGTCGCCATAGACTAGAATATCTATAACCTCAAAAATCATCGCTATAAATCAATATTGTCAGACAAAGACCTACTCGAGCTAAGGTCCAAGGTGCTCAGGCTTTAAATACCACTAAAATCGACAAATTTTAGGGCTTAGAGATGTATTTGTGTTATGTATATATATACCCAAACAAAATAGACAAGCCCACGTCAGTTTAAATTTAAAGGATCACAAAAAATTTACCCAATGAAATAGGTCAATTTTTTTTTTTTTTTAGGCCATTAAAAACTCAGAGCTGGCCCTGGTTGTGTATATACATTTTTTCCAATTATCAATATAATTATTTAATCCATTCAATATTCCCTCTAAAATTATTTTCACATTCAAATTCAAAAATATATAAAGGTAAAATAATTGTAATTATATGAAAAATAATATGCATGTCGATAAATATTTTATTAAGTTAAATTACGATCAACGTCAAAATGTATGCAATAAGATAGAGAATAAATTAAAGTAGAACTCATCTTAATTCTTATATATCTCATATATACATACGTTATAATTATAATTGGATTAAAATTTTTTTTTTACAGATTCTAATTATATAATATTCTAAACGAGTTTTGAATACGTGTATATGAGGATTCGGTTAGTATGAAATTTATTTTTGGATAAGTTGATCAATTGACCTACGTGTCAGCACTCTATTAACCAATTAATCAATTCACCTAAAAATTAACTTCATACTAACCAATTGTCGTATATGCATACCAAGTTCTATATTAGTTACTTAAATAATTGAATTAAAGGGAAAATAAAGAAATACTAGTCGTACAATTCCGTCTTCTGGTAAAGGTCATAAGGACTAGCTAGCTCCACTCCACATCATATCTGATATGCTATGTTTTGATATGGATAATACATAGCATAGAGACAATAAAAAAAAATATAGTATATGGCTAATTAATAAATATCTTATATCAAAATAAAAAAAGACTCGAGTCCTAATATAAAAAGACTTGAGTCATTCTCGTTGTTCTCAAATTAAAGTCTCAAATTAAAGATTAGTATGAAGTTAATTTTGATCAATTGATCAATACAGTGTCGATACACAGGTGAGAAGTGACATTTCTGCGTGTCAGTACTGTATTGATCAATTGACTAACTTACTATGAAGTTAACTTTATTCTTAGTAATCGGATCCCTCAAATTAACTCGACAGTCTAAGAATTACTATTATTTTTTAATTATAACTTAGCAAGCTTGAGGGTTTTCTCAATTTGCATGTATCCTTTATAAATCAAGTGCATTGTATCCTTCTTTTTATTTTAATGTATGTTTATTTTCTCCTAACTCTATTTTCTCCAACCAAACAAGTCCTATTCAAGATGCATACACTAGCTATTTTTTTAGGAAATTGATATTTTCATGCGATTTTTTGATATTTTCACATGAAAAGTGTCACTATAGATGTATAACGACAGTAAAAACCGTCGCTATAGGATCTATAGCGACGGTTTTCATATGAAAAAATAAAAAAATCATATGAAAATATCAATTTCTTTTTTTTAATGTAATCCAAACCAATATATTCAAGTTGGTCATATATTAATTTTTTAGATTCTTTTTTTCAAAAAATTAATGCATATGAACTCGTGCTTTGCATAAATTATCAAGCTTGTATATTAAATATTATTACTTTATATACAGAATATTTAAATTTTAAAAAATAATAATAAAGTAATAATAGAAGAAGCCTAAAATAGTTTATTAAAAAAATAAATTTTATGTCGACTAATTTTATGAGAATTTAAATTATGACTCATATAATCTTAATCGTTAAAATAAAATAAAAATATGTGTTCCTTTTTAATTTTTTTCATACCTCAAGTTGCACACATGTGAATATTTAGACTAAAAGACAAATTGCACCCCAAACTTTATATTTATGTTGATATTTGTACTCCAAAGTGAAAAAAGTATTTAAGTTCACCCCAAACTTTACTCATGCTAAATAAATTACACACTTTGCACATTTAATCGGTCAAAAGTGACCGGCTAAGGCACAGATCCACGTCTAAAAGGGTATTTTAGACTTTTTTCCTTCTTTTATCTTCTCTAACGTTATTACATAGTCATTCAGTAGCATAGTGCTCGATCTTAGAAAATCGACCAAGAAAATCTCCTTGCTATATCATACCCAGAAAAATGGCACTCTGTGACGCCCCCAAAATAGGTCCATTCCATCCAACCCATTCTGAGTCGCCAAATACATGGTACAGAAAAACAACTACAACTTTATTACAACAATTGTCGTGGCAAATACAACAACACATATGTCATGTGAGTTTGGATACCAATATATACCAAATGTAACTCCGGACACCAACTTGATAACACGTCACCACGACACCTTACATAAAGGTACAAATAAAACCTGCTTTTAGAAATTAGAATCTTTGGGAAGTGCTCAAGGAAACCTTCGTATACGGGGAGGCCATGCTTTTAGGTTATGGTAGATATCATATGGCCACGTAATTATCCTTGGTCAATCTAATAAACCCCAAAGAAAAAAAACGAGAAGATTACTATCATATTCTTCCCAATGGTGGTGTCTTCTCGACATATCATTATCTCCACTGCCTCTAATTGGGTATTATACTCCAAACAAATACCAAGATTATATAGTAGTGCTTGTAAATATACTCAAAGAAGTGGATGAGCACAACCACGTGTCTTATGATAACACGAGGTTGTATGTCATTAGACATCTTGTATGATAGTGATAAAACACCCTTCCAAGTTAAATTCACCTCACCTCAACATCTATAGACCACCACTCTATTCCTCGCTATCCCCCGTCAACCCAAATTTACTACACTTTTATTACCCGAAAGGAATTGTGAAACAAAAGGGTGAGCACAACTAGCTCAAGAAAGAATATTATGACTAAAGATAAATAAATTATCAATAGTCTTCATCAAGAATAAATCGTAGATTTAGAACATACGGTAGATGATAAAACTTTTCAACCATAGTTGCAGCAATGGAATGAAGCAATCCATTAGAAGAGTCAAATAGACTATAAAGTCTATTGTCTTCCCATGTTAAAAATCCACCAACAATGTTTTATCCTCGTAACATCAATCAACAATTCCTCGGCCCACAATCACATGAATAACTCATAATCATAATTGTGATTATAAATTCCTCTTCTCATCCAGATTTAAGATAATTTTCATCACCGCTTTTACTCGAAACATCAAATATCATGGTTATACCAAATCACGCCTCGCTCATAATCATACTAATAAATTCATCTTCGCACTACTGGCAGCCAAAGATATTCATCAACAAAGATTTCTGTGCAAAGATATTCAACAACAGTCATCTTCAGACATTCAGCCAAAGATATTCATCAATAATTCATCTCTTTACTACAAAAGCAAAGATATTCAACAACAGTCATCTTTGCATTACGAGCCAAAGATATTCATTAATAATTCATCTTTGCACTTCAAAGCAAAGATATTCAACAACAGTCATCTTCAGATTACGAGCCAAAGATATTCATATATCAAAGAAATACATAATCATTTCGTGGTTATATAATAATTATAACCATGTTGATCAATTCACCTTTGCACTTAAGCTAAAAATATTCAATTGTAAATTCAATGGTCATGATCATACCACCAACAATTCAACTTTTGCACCATCGCCAAAGAGAACCTATGGTCACGATCATACCAATAATCTACCCATCTTTACACTCAAGTCAAAGAGAAATATCATCATTAGGGTTATAAGAATGTTATATAAAAACAATATAATCAAAACTTGGTTTTAATTTCAAGAGTAAGATTCATAAATCAACTATAATTTGGTTAGAAAAAGAAACCAATTTTTCTTTCGTGAATAAGTACCTGAATAAGAATCGTGAATAAGAACTCGTGAATAAGAACTCATGAATAGTAACTCGTGAATAGTAACTCGTGAATAGTAACTCATGAATAGTAACTCGTGAATAGTAACTTGTGAATAGTAACTCAGATTCGTATACATAAGACCGTATACATAAATAATGTCATATACGTAAATAAAGTGCCATATATACATTTAATAAAGGCCAGATACGTGAATAAGGTCAGAGTACGTGAATAAGAACTCCGACTCAAAAAGGTAAAAATTCCACAATAATATTCATATCAATATTCTCGGTATAATGATATTGAAAGAAATAATATCATTTTACGAAGAAAATAGCATTCCTTACCATCCCTTACTATCCCTTACCTCAAAAGAGCAGCACTTCTGACTGGATATCGGATATGACGCTGAAGGAAACTTGCACTGATGAATATCAACTCACCAAGTATCTAAATACTCACAAAATACACTCAATAATCTAGAGAGAGAAAGAGAGAAAACTTGTTTCTGGTGTGTTTTTCAATTCTAACTTAGCCCTCTATTTATAGGAAAATGTTAGCACGCCGAAGCAGACTTAACCTGCAACCTGATGGCTTTACCTGCTACTATTCCACCCACCAAAAATCAGCCATCTTCCCCAACAACCAAGAGTGGGGCCCACTCAATTCTAGAATTTTCCACCAAAACCTAATTTCCTCATCATTACCTCTTAAAATTCATAACAAATCATACGTTCATTTTTAACGGTTCAAAATTTGTGGACATATACTCAACTTATATATGTATAACATATCCAAAAATTACAACGATCCAACGGTCGGATCAAAATTTATAACTCACGCAATATAGTCAAGAACAACGATTTTTTGGACTATTAGTCCTTCTACCGCTTTCATTCAAAATTTCACCACGAAATATCTACAAAGAATTTTTTGGGTGATTCAAATTTCTGAAGAGCTTACTTCTAGGGCTTTCTTTTTGATATATGGCTCATCTCTTAACTCATTATACATAAAGAGTTATGGATTTTACAAAATCAAGTAATAAACTAATTTTTCCGAAAATCCCATATTTTGTTCTCCATTTCAACAAATACTTGATAAAAACACCTCATCATTAATTCCTTCACTTATAACCACATAAATAAATCCATCATTTATATCCACATCAAATAAATATTTTCTTATCATATGAATCAATAATTTAATTATTCACAAACAATATTACGTAATCACATTTATGACAACCAAAGCCGCTCCTCAGAAAGAGGGGCTTTCCAATAAGAATTTCTCCTTATCTTGCGCCGCAATTAGGTGACCAAACCTCTCCTCGATGTAACTTTCTAGACATTGCCAATAATGTTATCTAATAATATTATTCAAATAATATGAATTATTGATCCGATAATGGAAAATAATCGTAAAGTTGATAATTATCAACAACAATAATAAAATATCAACACAAAGAATTATCAATCAATAAAATAAAATATTGAACAAGAATTATCGTAATAATTATTGAGTAGTGCCTTCTCACGTAAGAATCAATAATTGAAAAATAATCGCAATACCGTGCTATCGCGCAACAACGCCAGACATTTTTACTTTACCAACCGGGTATTCCAAATAAAGCAGCAATCTGTGAACGATTACGCTGTTATTTATAAAAACTCAAATTTGTCGCTTTTCCATCCGGCGCTTATTCTCATATGGGCCCATAAATGATCACTGCTACCGTCGCATTTAATATTCCCCTACGTAAAGAATATTCCACGACCAAACGAATATTCTCCGGCAACAATGAATATTTTATAACCACTGTATTTTTTGAAAAAATTCATATATTACCCTTAACTTTAACTTTTATCAATTTAACCATTTACCTGAATAGAAAAATTGAATACTTTTATTTCATAAAATTCGGGTCTTACAATCTCCCTCCTTATGAAATTTCGTCCCCGAATTTACGTGCACAGTATTTCAAAGAGTTGAGAATACCTTGTTTTCATTTCAGATTCTATCTCCCCGTCATCATGATTTTTCCATTGCTCATCTCCTCAGATTTCAAATATCATTCTAGAATACAAACTTCAAAACAAAGGTTAATTGAGCAAATTAACATATCACATAATATCTCGATATTACGACCGACCAACAAATAAGCTTAGTAGGACACACTAGCGAAGGATTTACTCATCTCTCCCCTCCTAGTTCTATTCCCCGATCTCCGCCAGAGATCATATCCCTAAGCTCTGATACCAAATGTAACTCGTGTCCCAACCGTGGACAGCACCTCACAATGGTTTTATCATTTGCCATCACAGAATCTGCGTCCCTACTTGGAGAGTCCGGCTTCGCAGCATCCCCATCAATAGAAGTCACCAATGAGAGGCTCGGGGCTTTTACTTATAGCTCGATACCAACCGTGACGCCCCCAAAATAGGTCCATTCCATCCAACCCATTCTCGAGTCGCCAAATACATGGTACGTAAAAACAACTACAACTTTATTACAACAATTGTCGGCAAAATACAACAACACATATGTCATGTGAGTTTGATACCAATATATACCAAATGTAACTCGACACCAACTTGATAACACGTCACCATGACACCTTACATAAAGGTACAAAAAAACCGCTTTTAGAAATTAGAATCTTTGGGAAGTGCTCAAGAAACCTTCGTATACGGGAGGCCATGCTTTTAGGTTATGGTAGATATCATATGGCCACGTAATTATCCTCGTCAATCTAATAAACCCCAAAGAAAAACGAGAAGATTACTATCATATTCTTCCCAATGGTGAGTCTTCTCGACATATCATTATCTCCACTGCCTCTAATTGGGTATTATACTCCAAACAAATACCAAGATTATATAGTAGTGCTTGTAAATATACTCAAAGAAGTGGATGAGCACAACCATGTCTTATGATAACACGAGGTCAGTATGTCATTAGACATCTTGTATGATAGTGATAAAACACCCTTCCAAGTTAAATTCACCTCACCCTCAACATCTATAGACCACCACTCTATTCCCTCGCTATCCCCGCCCGACCCAAATTTACACTTTTTATTACATTCGAAAGGAATTGTGAAACAAAAGGGTGAGCACAACTAGCTCAAGAAAAGAATATTATGACTAAAGATAAATAAATTATCAATAGTCTTCATCAAGAATAAATCGTAGATTTAGAACATATGGTAGATGATAAAACTTTTCAACCATAGTTACAATGGAATGAGCAATCCATTAAAGAGTCAAATAGACTATAAAGTCTATTGTCTTCCATGTTAAAAATCCACCAACAATGTTTTATCCTCGTAATATCAATCAACAATTCCTCGCCCACAATCATACGAATAACTCATAATCATAATTGTGATTATAAATTCCTCTTCTCATCCAGATTTAAGATAATTTTCATCACCGCCTTTTACTCGAAACATCAAATATCATGGTTATACCAAATCACGCCTCCTGCTCATAATCATATTAATAAATTCATCTTTTTACACCACGGCCAAAGATATTCATCAACAATCTACAAAGCAAAAGATATTCAACAACAGTGTCATCTTCAGATTACGAGCCAAAGATATTCATCAATAATTCATCTTTGCACTACAAAGCAAAGATATTCAACAACAAAAGTCATCTTTGCATTACGAGCCAAAGATATTCATTAATAATTCATCTTTGCACTTGCAAAGCAAAGATATTCAACAATGTGTCATCTTTGCATTACGAGCCAAAGATATTCATATATCAAAGAAATACATAATCATTTCGAAGTTATATAACAATAATTATAACCATGTTGATCAATTCACCTTTGCACTTAAGCTAAAAATATTCAATTGTAAATTCAATGGTCATGATCATACCAATCAACAATTCAACTTTTGACCATCGCCAAAGAGAACCCATGGTCACGATCATACCAATAATCTACCCATCTTTACACTCAAGTCAAAGAGAAATATCATCATTAGGGTTATAAGAATGTTATATAAAACAATATAATCAAAACTTGGTTTTAATTTCAAGAGTAAGATTCATAAATCAACTATAATTTGGTTAGAAAAGAAACCAATTTTTCTTTCGTGAATAGTACCAGTGAATAAGAACTCGTGAATAAGAACTCGAATAAGAACTCATGAATAGTAACTCGTGAATAGTAACTCGTGAATAGTAACTCATGAATAGTAACTCGTGAATAGTAATCTGTGAATAAGAATCAGTATTCGACATATAGTCATCGTATACATAAATAATGTCATATATACGTAAATAAAGGCTATATATGAATAATCAGGTCAGATATCGTGAATAGTGCCGATACGTGAATAAGAACCCCGACTCAAAAAGGTAAAAATTCCACAATAATATTCATATCAATATTCTCAGATATAATGATATTGAAAGAAATAATATCATTTTACTGAAGAAAATAGCATTCCTTACCATCCCTTACTATCCCTTACCTCAAAAGAAGCAAGACTTCCTTGACCGGATATCTGATATGACAACAAGAAAACTTGCAATCGATGAATATCAACTCACCAAGTATCTAAATACTCACAAAATACACTCAATAATCTAGAGAGAAAGAGAGAAAACTTGTTTCGGTGTGTTTTTCAATTCTAACTTAGCCCTCTATTTATAGGAAAATGTTAAGACGCCAAGCAGCACTTAACTCGCAACCCCGATGGCTTTACTCGCTACTATTCCACCCACCAAAAATCAGCCATCTTCCCCAACAACCAAGAGTGGGGCCCACTCAATTCTAGAATTTTCCACCAAAACCTAATTTCCTAATCGCCACCTCTTAAAATTCATAACAAATCATACGCTCATTTTAACGGTTCAAAATTTGTGGACATATACTCAACTTATATATGTATAACATATCCAAAATTACAACGATCCAACGGTCGGATCAAAATTTATAACTCACGCAATATAGTCAAGAACACCGATTTTTTTGACTATTAGTCCTTCTGACTCATTTTCATTCAAAATTTCACCACGAAATATCTACAAAGAATTTTGGGTGATTCAAATTTCTACAGTTAGCTTACTTCTAGGGCTTTCTTTTGATATATGGCTCATCTCTTAACTCATTATACATTAAAGAGTTATGGATTTTACAAAATCAAGTAATAAACTAATTTTCTCGAAAATCCCATATTTTGTTCTCCATTTCAACAAATAATTGATAAAACACCTCATCATTAATTCCTTCACTTATAACCACATAAATAAATCCATCATTTATATCCACATCAAATAAATATTTTCTTATCATATGAATCAATAATTTAATTATTCACAAACAATATTACGTAATCACATTTATGACAACCAGTGCCGCTCCCTGTGAGCAGGGGCTTTCCAATAAGAATTTCTCCTCATCAAGCGCGCAATTAGGTGACCAAACCTCTCTCTCGATGTAACTTTCTAGACATTGCCAATAATGTTATCTAATAATATTATTCAAATAATATGAATTATTGATCCGATAATGGAAAATCTCTGCAAAGGATAATTATCGAACAACAATAATAAAATATCAACACAACAGAATTATCAAATCAATAAAATAAAATATCGAACAAGAATTATCAGAATAATTATTGAGTAAAGGCCTTCTCACGTGTAAGAATCAATAATTGAAAAAATATCGTGGTAATACCGCCATCTTGTCGTGCAACAACGCCAGACATTTTTACTTTACCAACCGGGTATTCCAACAAATAAGCTTGAGAACGATTACGCCGCTATTTATAAAACTCAAATTTGTCGCTTTTCTCCATCCGACGCTTATTCTCGCATGGGGCCCACAAATGATCGCTACTGGGTCATTTAATTTAATATTCCCAATGCGAAAAGAATATTCCACGACCAAACTAATATTCTCCGACAACAATGAATATTTTATAACCACTTGTGTATTTTGAAAAAAAATTCATATATTACCCTTAACTTTAACTTTTATCAATTTAACCATTTACTGAATAGAAAAATTGAATACTTTTATTTCATAAAATTCGGGGTCTTACACACTCTCTGCCGGTTCCCAGTCTCACCATCCTTCTCAAGCTCACGAAAACCCAATTACCCAATCATCTCTCTCACGAATCACACCGCAACCAATTTTCACCACCAAATCCATCAATTATCCCAAAATCAAAAGCAAGCGATTCACCATTCTCAACGCCATCAAGAACCCAAAAGCAAGAAGGCGTCTCTTCCGAAGAATCAATCAAAATCTCGAGTACCCAACAAAAAGGAAGATGAATTATCCGAATTGGGTTCTTGATTAAGAAGGCAATGAAGGAGAGAAAGTAAAGGGGTGAAAACTTTTGAGCGGAGTGGGGAGGAGATTGGACAAATCGAGTGGCCGCCGTTCAATAAGGTATTGGGCACCACCGGAGTTGTGCTCAGAGTTATTGTCGGTTCGAGTATTGTTTTATTAACTATTAATGTTGTTTTGGCTGAACTCTCCGATCTACGCGCCACCGCTCAACTAGTCTCTTCCCACCTGTATTCACCTACGAGGAACTCGACTCCTCCACCAATCATTTAGACCCAAAACGCAAAATTGGGGACAGTGGGTTCGGGCCAGTCTTTCTAGGACAACTCCAACGGGGATATGGAGAGTCCACTCGAGACATAGTTATATAGAATTTCCACTATTCCAGTTATACTTTGTCAACCATACAATGTCTTCGGATTATGGAAATTGGGGTTACTGTTCTCTGTTGATCTACTCCTTGTATCAAAATTTGAAGTGCAAAATGGTGTCCTGTAATATATGTTCAAGTCGAAAGAAAAGAAGAATCAGATGATGAGGGTAAATGTTAAAGGGGTTGTCCCTGCAAGGTTTACTCTATTACTGATATCTTTTAGGAGTTCTATTATCGAGGTTGAACAGTTAAAACATCAGTCGATTGAATCAAAATTGTGAGCTTGTGTGTGCGGAAGCTTGTCTGAAAGAAAAACTATCAGTTGGGAGCAAGATGGAAACATGGAATGAATATCAAGATAAAAAGTTTCAGGTGCAGATCCCTCTGCTGTTAACAATTACTTGGTTTATGCTCTTTTTCAACTTTTGTGTCTTTTTTTTTTCTTTTTGTCAAGAATGATCATCTGATGCAAGCATGATTCGATTGGAATGGATGTCATAATTAAATTATGGCTTTACTAGATCCCTTGGGGAGACTGTGAGAGGAAGAAAATGTTATTCGAAGGGGATAAAGTAGAATCTTTTAAGGCCTCGGTAGTTTAGTTGTGTTGATGGCATGAATTGAGGGTACCCCTGAAATCTATCTCACAAATATTTGTTTTGGAAGCCTTGTTTAGCTCGGTGGTGCAGGTGATGATGATAGTAGTGCAGGTGAAGATGCCATTGTTTGCAATTGGTTATGGAGGACAGGAGGAGAGAGATAAAAGAGGAAGAGAATAAATGTAAAATACCAAACTTACCCCTCTGTAATAAGATTTATAATTTTAGCCGGTCACTTTTGACTGGTTAAGTGTGCAAAGTATGTAATTTGTTTAGCATTAGTAAAGTTTGGGATGTACTTAGACACCTTTTTCATTTTAGAAGTACAAATATCAATATAAATATAAAATTTGGGGTGTATTTTGTCTTTTAGTCGAATATTTAATATCCGTACAAACTTGTATTTATATATAACGTGAACCTTGTGAACCTGACATCAGTCTAGAGTGTAGCTACCAAAAAGATTCCAGCTATTGGCTTATAATTGACTCTCAATTATAATTAAAATGCATGGTGTTCTTGCATGTGAATTATAAATAAATTCAGGGAAGGAACGTGTGAGGAAATAATTAATTAGCCTTAGCTTAGCTTAGCTTAGGGATCTTACCAAACTTTTTACTTATAAATTAACTAAATTTTATTGTAATGATACAAGATTAACGTGGTTCATACTTGGGTTGACAATGACCCATTTCACAACCCACGTCTTCTTATAAAGAATAAAAATATTGGATTCGGTTATCATTAAATTAATTTCATAACAGTTACCAATCGATTGAAGAATACAATTATTGATCACACGAGAGAGATCACCTCCCGATTCGCGTATTATTAATCAGATTGATCAAAGTTAAATTCATGCTAACCGTGACTCAAAAATGCCACTTGTCTTTTTTGCACATAATATAAAAGTTGCAAAAAACTCTCAAGCTCAAAATTCACTACGATATTACCTCATCTCTTATGATATTACGTTTTTTTTTTTTGCTGTAAATAGACATTTATTTGGAAAGTATCACCATTAGTATATATGAGATGGTGATTTTGGATTTAGTGGTTGGAAAAGGGAAAAGGGAAAAGGGAAAAGGGAAAAGATAAAAGCATGGTTTTAAAAATCGGACTGGATCGTCGGTTCGATTGGTAAAAATCGGAATTGGTTGGCATTCTCGTCCGATTTGAACAAAAAAACCAATTTTGGTGATTCACCGATCGAATCGGTGGTTCAACTTGTTATTGACCCAGTGTCCCGTTTTATTTGTACAAAAAAAATTAATATTAAAATTAACCACTTTTAGTAATATTGTAACTCAATTTTATTATGTACTATTCCATAAAAAATGAAATTATTTTATATATTAATGACGTCACTTGGTCAATAACGACTCGACCACTATTGGATCAGTGACTTATCCACATAGTATCTTTTCCAGTTCGATAAGCTATTCAAATTTGAGAACCTTAGATAAAAGAGATCATCATACAATACACATATAACCTGCTAATTGCTAAACATGACCTACATTTCAAGAGCTTATAACATATGTAAATTTATATATAAAAAAAATTATAGGAAAAGGTAAAAATTTTATTACTGAAAAAAGTATATATAATCCAAGAGGCTTGGATTATGTACTGTAATTACATATAATTATTTGTTATACTTTTTAAAGTTATATTCGTTATTTTTGTTAGGGCTATATGTATATACACAGTTGTGTAGTACACAGTCAATTGCTTATATATGACGACGGATTTTTGTCGTCGCTATAGACTAGAATAGCTATAGCGACGGCCGAAGGGTGAACCGTCGTTATAACCCAAAAAAATCGTCGACATATAATATTACACAGTTATGTATATATATTTTTCTCTTTTTATTATCTATTTTTTTGAACTTTTTAATGTATTTATTATAGAAAATATTGTACTTGTGTTAACTCACGTATGAAAAGACAGTAAAGACAAGAAAAAAAATATATGATCAATGGATCTATAATTGTGGAGTACAATTTTATAAATGGGATCACTATTTCAACATGTGTTATTGATTTTTTTCTCACGTGAAGGTGAGACTCACTGTATGCAGTTATGGAAAAAAAAAACCATGTCAAAATATCAAAAATATACGTGAAAATATCAATTTTTAATTATAAAATTAGTCTGAACTCTAGCTTCCTATGGTTGACGCCTGACTTATGAGCCCGATGAACCAAAAATAGAGAAACCATTACAAATAATAATTCCTAATTTTTATTTGTTTATTCACTAAAGTCTACGCTTAACCTCCACAGACAATTTCTTGACTTAATTTTTAAAACTGGCTGCCCTGTCAAACTAAGTGGCTAAATTAAAAATAATTACTAATTACAACATGCAGCAACCTTGTTTGAACAGTCCTCGGATTGGTTGAAATGTCTGCATTTATGCTTTAACTAATGCACATATACATAATAAGAGATTAAAATGTTTAACACACTCCCATCTCATCCTATATTTCTTGAGATAATTTTTATTAGGGAATTTATATTTTCACATAAAAAATTATTATTTTCACGGCATCCCTCACCCTCACCCTCATATATGATATGAATAGTGAGTGAATTTCAAGTTCATGTAAGAGAAACTCATGTAAAAATATCATTTTAATATGTGAAAATTTTAATTTTCTTTTTATTATATAGGTATTATATAAATGTATCTTTTGGTAAGTGAATGCAATTTTTTTATATAAATCACTATAAGTATCCTCATTACATGAAGGTATAACCAACTGTATACTCATGTGAGAGAGGATTATGTGGAAATATTAGTAACTCTCTCGTACCGATTAAGAGACGATAAGAGACAAATAAAATTTTGTCAAACAACTTTAACGTCTTTACCATCTTATCGAATCAGATGTGAAGTTATTAAAAGGTATTAAGAGGTAAACAAACACCACCACCTAAGTTGGTTAATTTAGAAAGAAAAATTAATAAAATGATAAGGGTCTTGAGCAACCTTGTTTTTGAACATCCCCCAAAAGTAGATCAAATCTTTGAATTTATGCTCCAACTAATACCCTATATAACAACTTAACACCATCAAGAAAATCCATCATCCACTCTTCTCTTCTACTACTCTAGGTAGCTAAAAATGGATCTTCAAATCCCCTTTTCCATCCTCTCTTTTCTGATCATCCTGATCATCATTTTCCTCTCCAAAAAAGCAACCCAAAAACTCCCCCCTGGACCCCGAAAACTTCCCATAATCGGAAACATTCTTGAATTGGCAGGTGAAGTCCAACATCGTGCTCTCCGAGATTTGTCCCAGAAACACGGTCCCATAATGCACCTTCAGCTTGCTGAAATTCCCGCCATTGTTGTCTCGTCCTCTAAAGTTGCCAAGGAGGTACTAAAAACGCATGATCTTGCCTTCTCTGACAGAGCTCAGCTTCAGCTGAGCAAGATCATTCTACGCGATTGTAAAGACGTCGTTTTCAATCCATACGATGATTACTGGAGGCAAATGCGTAAAGCCTGCACAGTTGAGCTCTTAACTGCTAGCAAAGTCCACTCTTTTCGCGCCATTCGTGAGGACGAGGCCTGGAATTTAGTCCAATCCATTAAATCATCCTTGAATCCTCATCATATTAATCTAACTCATAAGTTTAGCACATTGGCTAATGCCATAACTTGCCGAGCTGCGATTGGAGAAAGAAGCAAGTACCAAGATGAGTTGGTGCATTTGATAGAAATGATGGCGGCTTTAGGGGGAGGATTTGACATTTCGGATTTGTTTCCTTCGTATAGATTTCTTCATGTTTTTAGTGGGTTGAGGGCTAAATTGGACAAGGTTAGGAAGCAACTTGATGAGATCTTTTGCAACATTATTAAGGAGCATGAGGAGAAAAGGGCAAAATCACAATTGGTAGACGGGCGTGTTAATGGGGAGGAAGATTTAGTGGATGTTCTTTTGAGAGTTCAAGAGAAAGGTGGCCTTCAATTTCCAATCACTTCCAACAATATCCAAGGCATCATTTGTGTAAGTACTTGTGATCTAGCTAGTAGTACTCTTAATTGTAAAACTTTCTAATATATGTAATTATATATATATATATATATATATATATATATATATATATATATATATATATGATGGGATTTGTTGCGCGGATATGCTTACAAATTTGGAATGAGACAATCGCTTCAACTTTACTTGATTGGGCAATGTCGGAATTGGTAAGAAACCCTCGAGTGTTGCACAAGGCACAAGCTGAAGTGAAACGGGCTTTTGAAGGAAAGACGAAAATACATGAAGTTGATGTTCAAGGATTGAGTTATTTAAAGTTGGTAATCAAAGAAACTCTAAGGTTGCACCCACCTGCTCCCTTGTTACTCCCTAAAGAATGCAGGGAGCAATGTGAGATTGAAGGATACAAGATACCAGTCGGGACAAAGCTAATAGTCAACGCCTGGGCGATTGGAAGGGATCCTGAATACTGGGTCGACGCAGAGGTTTTTGTTCCCGAGAGATTTGAAAACAAAGCTATCGATTACAATGGCACCAACCTTAACTACATTCCATTTGGAGCAGGTAGAAGATCTTGCCCAGGCATTGCATTTGGCATAGCTACTGTAGAGTTACCTCTTGCTCTACTATTGTACCACTTCAACTGGACATTACCAAATGGAAGGAATCCAAAAGATTTGGACATGAATGAGGTATTGGGTGCCACTCTCAAGAGAAAAACTAGCTTAGTTTTATGTGCTGAAAGCAATGAATCAACTTGAAAAAACCCATAAATTAGATGTAATAAATGAAAGATTGTAACACTTGAAGAGAGGTTTTACGTAGGAAACTGATATTTCTACATCACTTTTTGATATTTCCACACGTATGGCCTACATATTAGCCAATAAAAAATCGACATGTCAGCTAATATATGGACCCTACATGTAGAAATATCAAAAAATGATGCGAAAATATCAATTTCCTTTCGGGTATTGTATCTTATTTCTTTCTTTCTTTCTTTCTTTCAATCATTAGAACCAAAAATTGATCTTTCTATTAATTGTTTAATTTTTCTGGTAAAGCAAAAGGTTAGGTCCATTCACTTTTCTAGTGCTAGATACAGTGAAAGGCTGGTTTTGTTGTCCCATTACTTTGTTGTTATTTAATTCCAGCAAAGATTGTTATTGGCAGTAAACAGAGAAATTATTGTACTTTTGCCCGTCCCAACTTCTGTTAGCATCAATCAAATCTTCAACATTCAACTTGTCTTTTTCACATGCTTATTTATCTTTAGGTACATAATAAAGCACGGTAAGAAATTAAGTAAATCAGACATGGGTATCAACATAGTTCCACCCCCATCACAAAAACTGTCATCAAGATGTGTTAATGTTGAATGTGGTCGCAAACCAATTTCTATGTCTTTAGATAGAGTAAACAATATAGCACCTCTTTTACAATGGTAGATTTCTTGGTTTTGTTAGCAATTAAAACTTAAAAGTACTACTGATACCGACCTCACCCTGGGGGCAGTCTCCAGCTGTGAGCCCTGGTTTGCTAGTACTTGCACAAACGTCCACATGTTGGTAAGCGGCCATTGCATTGTCGTCGTGGGACGCCTCTCTTGTTTTGTCGGAAGAGATTCGCCCAGCCTGGCCTGGCCCGGCCAGGTCAACTCTGTCAGCTAGTCATTTTATCTCCTGCATGTTTTTTTAGGAATGTTAACGATATTAATAATTAATTACTTCGGGTAATTGTGATGTAATTCCTCAGGAAGTTTGTAGTTGAATGCATAAGCTTCAAATAATACTTCCTTGTCTTAGCTTGTAACTGTTGTGTTTTCATTGAGCATGGATTTAAGACATCAAATGACAGAAATAGAATCGTATTAGATGAATGAATGATTAGTAATGAAGAGGAGAACTGGATGATATAACATGAAGTATTATGTATTTGTTGGCACATAAAACTAACACATGTATTTAATCACACAGATGAATATAAAATCCACGCGAAATGAATAATCAGAATATTATAAAGGAAACTGATAAAATCCACAACAAAAAATGTACAACAAAACCGTCGCTATAGATGTTATAACCGTCGTTATACGACACTTTTGTTGTGAAAATGTCAAAAAATGTTATAAAAATACCAATTTCCTAATATAAAACTATAGAACATTGTAGAACATATTTAAATAACTCACAAATAGGGGAAAAATTACACTACTTTCAGCAAAGGAAATAAAAAAGGTGACTATACTCAAAAAGTAACCTGTCCTATTAAAAAATCAGTAAACTACTCCAAAAGAGATCTAGAAGGTGTTTTGTTTGCCTTAAGCCACACCATACGCAACTAAGAGAGGGAGAAACAAGCATCATACTCCACCATCAAAAAGGCACTCAATAGTCCAACCACTTAACTAAAAAGTCCCAACAACTCTTGAGGCCCTACCTATATAAACAATTAATTTATTGCTTGACCAACTTCATTGAACATTCAAATGAAGTTACCTGTACCTGGAAAATAAGATTATTGTTTTTAAACTAGTATTTTCCTATCTCAAGCAACCCAGTTTGAATTCTAGAAGTTATTTGACTCAATGATGACCTTTATCTATGAGTACATGGGGTCTAGTACTCTAGTCTAGTAATGCATATAAATAGCTTGCAGATGACAATATCACAACAACAACAAGAGCTAGCTAGCTAGTATTCGAGATTAGCATCCAATTCTTTATATTCTTTTGATATAGCTAGCTCTGCTGCTATGGAGCTCCAAACTCTCTTCTCTTTAGTCACTTTTCTCATTATCCTCTTCTTGTTCTTACTCAAAAAATCATCCAAAACCACTCAAAATCTGCCCCCTGGGCCCAGGAAGTTACCTCTCATCGGAAACATACTCGAATTGGCAGGTGAAGTACAACATCGTGCTCTCCGAGATTTGTCCCAGAAACATGGACCCATCATGCATCTTCAACTTGCTGAAATTCCCGCAATTGTTGTATCATCAGCTCCAGTGGCCAAAGAGGTATTCAAAACAAATGATGTTGCGTTTTCTGACAGAGCGCAACTTCAACTAAGCAAGATTATTTTGCACGGCTGCAAAGATGTGGTGTTTAATATTTATGATGATTATTGGAGGCAAATGCGCAAAGTTTGTACGGTGGAGCTCCTCACTGCCAGCAAAGTCAATTCTTTTCGCGCCATCCGTGAGGACGAGGCATGGAGTCTAGTTGAATCCATTAACTCATCTTTGGATTCACCCATCAATCTTACTCACAAGTTTACCTCGTTGACAAATGCCATAACTTGCCGTGCAGCTATTGGAGAGAAAAGCAAGTATCAAAATGAGTTGGTGCACCTCATCGACTTGATGGCGGCTTTGGGCGGAGGGTTTGATGTTGCTGATTTGTTTCCCTCATACAAATTCCTACATGTTTTTAGTAGGTTGAGGTCTAAACTACAGAAGGTTCGAAAGCAGCTTGACGATATATTTTACAACATCATCAAGGAGCATGAAGAGAAAAGGGCCAACACAAAGATGGCTGATGGCCGTGTTGCCGGGGAGGAAGATCTAGTTGATGTTCTTTTGAGAGTTCAAGAGGCAGGGGGCCTTCAGTTCCCCATTACCTCCAACAACATCCAAGGCATCATTTGTGTATGTATTCAATTCATTCTTTGACAAAATTCATATTCAACTTTACACTTCTTACGAGTAGAATCATAAAGGCTTTTTCTCGTAAAATTCACAGATATTCTAACATGATTTTATATTATTGGTGCAGGACATGCTCACGGCAGGAACCGACACTGCTTCAACAGCACTTGATTGGACAATGTCCGAATTGGTAAGAAATCCTCAAGTGATGGAGAAGGTACAAGCTGAAGTTAGAGAAGCCTTCAAGGGAAAGACCAAAATACATGAAGCCGATGTTCAAGGATTAAGTTACCTAAAACTGGTAATCAAAGAAACTCTACGGTTGCACCCGCCTGCTCCCTTGTTACTCCCAAAAGAATGCAGGGAGCAATGTGAGATTCAAGGATACACTATACCTGTGAGAACCAAGCTTATAGTCAATGCGTGGGCGATCGGAAGGGATCCTAAATACTGGGCCGACGCGGAGATTTTTCTACCAGAAAGATTTGAGAACAAACCCATTGATTACAATGGCACAAACCTTAACTATATCCCCTTTGGAGCAGGAAGGAGATCCTGCCCCGGCATAGCGTTTGGCATAGCCAGTATTGAGTTACCACTTGCTCTACTAATCCACCACTTCAACTGGAAAATACCAAATGGGGTGAAGCCAGATGATTTGGACATGAATGAGGTCTTGGGAGCCACACTTAAGAGAAAAACTAGCTTACTTTTAACCGCTACCTCTTGTACTTAAGAGATAACTCAAGTGAGCATACAACCACATCTCATTATGTAATATTTTTTAGACTAAAAGACAATTTGAACCCCAAACTTTACACCCTTGTTGACTTTTGCATCCTAAACCGAAAAAGGTGTCTAAGTACACCCCAAACTTTAATTACACGTAACAAAAAGCATACTTTTATCAGTTAACCGGTCAAAAATGACCGGCTAAAGTTGTGATGTATATCTGAAAGGGTATTTGAGTAATTTCATTTTTATCTTCTCCAACATTAAGTACTCTCTCCTTAATATTATATAAAATCATTGCTTATGCCTAAGGAGAGAACAAAAACAGAATTTGAGAAGAAAAAGTTTGAGAAGGAGAAGGAGAAAGAGAAGACTAATGAAGCTCAGAAAACTTTGAAGGCAGAAAAAAGTAGGGCCGATGAAGAAAGGAAGCTTGCAGCTGTTGAAGGGAAAAAGGCCGAGAAAGCTAGACATCACTGGAGAGGCCGAGTGTTGAAGTTGATGATTTAAGATCAAAGTTGGTTTCGAGACATTAAAGTTTCAACAGTGCAAATGAAAAGCTTGATACGTAAAAAACAAAAGGTGATCAAAGAAAAAGACGAAAGCAGATTTGGAGATGGCTAAACATTTATCCTCCACAAAATTGGTCGAGGCTCCCGTAACCTTTCTATTAAACATCAATTCTTACCATGCCTAAGGAGTATCCAAAGGCACCTTGTCTCTCGCATAGTCAACCGCGACTCAACAAATTTAAACTTGCCTCTGTTATTGGGTAAAAACCAAAGGCTTTGGCAATCCAAAGAATGTTGAATTTGACTCTAGGATAACAAATTCGCATACATAAGGATACAATTCTTTCCACCCTATCAGAAGGAGGTACAACTTCATTACTTGAATAACACTCAAGATCAAAAACACGCCTTGGGAACTCACGGATCCCCCAACCATGAAGTTTGCATAAATTCTCCATCGATACATTCTCACGAGAATAGTGAGGAATTTCATGGAACGGCTTGGGTGGAGCTTCCCATAGTGGTCGTAAGAAGTATGATATCTTCGTCTGCGCAAATACGTAGACTCAAAGACATGTTGGGACCAAAACCAATAGGAAGATATATGTTTTCAAATCCAAATTTCACGACGATGTCTGACGTAATCTCGACATACTTAAAACACGGCCAGATCCTCCACAAAATTGGTCGAGGCTCCTGTAACCTTTCTATTCAACAACAATTCCTACTACGCCAAGGAGTATCCAAAGGCACCCCCATTACTACTTATGCTATCAAAACCCAATTCCAAATCTACCATCTATTTCAAAGCAAAACAAAACCCAAATTTTCAAATCAAGAGTTTGTAAAGGATTACCACTACCACAAATCCCCACCAATTTTACCTAATAAAACCCAAAGAAGAATTTTATTCATTCAAACCACAAAGATTACCAATCAAAAAATACCCAGTTCATAATTAATCCCCAAATTTACAATTTTCATACAAATTTTCCTTAATTAAAACAAACCCAGTTCAAATTACACCAAAAAGATACAAATGGGAATCTTTCAATTCCATTTTCACCAAACCCATGCTCAATTTCTCACCAAGAATCTTCAATCTCAAGTGAGTATTTGAGTTCTCAGCAGGAATCTTCAATTTCAGACGGGAATTTGAGTTCTAAGCTTAGTTTTGGGCCTAAGAATACGGAGAGATGAAGAAATGAGTGATTTTGGAAGCAAACTTAATGGGTTAGGGTATAGGCCATGTTTGGATTTTAGTAGGGAATATGAGAAATTAAGTGTGGAGATTATGAAGGATAGGAAAAGGTATTTGATGGTTGTGGTTTCTGGTGATATGAATCAGCAGAGGAATCCAAGCGCCTGCATCACGTCGGTGAGCTCGGCGACAAAGATCTTCTTGCTGTCGTTGTTGGCGCCGAACCCATTGAAGACGCGCCTTTTCTTTGTTGTGAGTGGGAAGGAGAGGAGAGAAATAGACAAATAGAGAACAGAGATAAAGTGGAGGAGAGAGAGAAGGAAAAGACTTAAATGACCTTTCAAATATACATCACAGCCTTAGCCGGTCATTTTTGACCGGTTAAATACAAAAAGTGTGTTTTTTGTTACGTGTAATTAAAGTTTGGGGTGTACTTAGATACCTTTTTCGATTTAGGGTGCAAAAGTCAACAATGGTGTAAAGTTTGGGGTGCAAATTGTCTTTTAGTCTATTTTTTATTTACTTTTTTTTTATGCAAGATGTTATAACTTTTCATAATAAGATCTTATATTATTTGGTTTTAATTGTACTAAAGTTTTTTCTCTCTCATGCTCAAAATTTTAAACTTCAAAATAAGTATTCATGTTGATATCTTTCTATTATTAAAACATGTAGTCAAAATTTTCTATATAAAATATATTATATATACAACAGTGGTATATTTCAAAATACAGAATGCTGACAAATTTTCTCCTCATTTTTAAAATTTTGAGGCATATGCATGTGTGATCATGATTTGAATATTCTAAAAATCGAGTCGGATATGTTTATGACTGTTAAGTTTGTTTATCATACATTAAGATTTTACAATAATTTTTGTAGATTTGAGTTTAATACCGCGAACTTACACCGAAAAATGCAGGATATACTGAATGGAATAAATAAAAACTTTTTCAAAATTTCAGAGTATTTGTAGCGAAAATAGTTCTCAAGCCTTCGAAATGTGAAGTGTGTATAAACGTGACTCTACTGATGATGAATGTGACTATATTTACCAATTAACTCGTTACGTCTCACAGTTGCTAAGTTCAATCTTCTAATAAAACTCAAACTGAATATGAGGTGTGCCTATATCCCCTCCCAATCACCTAAATTGGCCTTTGACTAGTTGAACCTTGAACAAATACAACTTTCACAGTTCACCATGCAAAGTTACAAACCATGTAAACCTACGCAAACTCTGCTATATTGTTTCCTAAGTTGCAGGCAATCACAGGAGTGCCCTTTCAAAATATGGGCTAGCCGTCCATACCTAAAAAAGGATAGAAGCATTGTTTCAGAGTACAACAAATATTACAAATTTGTCTTTGGATAACGACCCAAACATCTAAAAGACGAAATTATAATCTATCTAAGATCAAATATACAAATGTGGAACCTATATTACTCTCTCTCTCTCTTAATTGTTTAGTTAATCATAAACAGTAAAAATATGGGAAGACTCGGTTTGCACTTCAATTCCAATTTGCAAGGAAGGTGAATTTCAAAAAACAAATTGTGTCCGTCTCCCACTTAGAGAAATAACAGTAAAAGCAACAATCAACAAACATAATATCCATCCACAACATAGGAATTTTTATGCATAACATAAAATCTAAAGAAATAGTAGCAAAGCATAATCTAACAGCATAATATTCATCCAGAACATAGAGTAATATATGTATGTAACATGAAATCTAGTAGATGGGAATACATCATTGTTTTCTCAAGGGAATGTGTACAAACCTTGACAATAAACAGTCTTGATGGTAACTCCATGTGGGTAACCAAACAATCACAGAAGGAAACTCTCTTCATAACATATAATTCAGAGGTGAGGTGTTACCAAGAATCTACCACCATGCTTCATCTTTAACCTATAAACGAAAACATGGTGAGCTTGACTGTGCTAGATTTGAGAAACTACCAACATATAATCCCTTACCTACTCAAATGAGATTGAAAACTAACATTCCGCGACTAACTCAAATGGGAATAAACAAGAAACTAAGAACTGCATCCTTTGTAATTCAACTGCCTCATAAACTCTTGGTATAACAAGCATTAATTCAGAGGTTAGAAATTGTTTCCCAGTCACGGCAGAACAAAAGAGTAAACCTGACTTCAAAAATTTTGGAGCTTAACCTCTGTTCAATTTTTTATTTTATTGTTTGGAGAAATTGTTTAGTGCACAATAGTCCATCACATCGCTAAAATTGAATATAGAGGGCATACATATCTACATTCAGAACTTCCAGAATGAATCAGCAAATAAAGAGAACATTATGATTAATGGCACATACAAATATTTTTAAATGTAAGAATTATATATCCAAGTCCAACAAAGAGAATATTATGATTAATGGCAGATACAAATACTTCTAAGGTAATCCTAATACTAACACCAAGGCGAACCAACAAATCACAGGCTATCTTCACAATCAAAGTTAAAAATCCTATATGATATTTATTTAAAAACCAACAAACGGAATACTGAAAAGTTAAATAGCAAAATCATGAAGTAATCAAACATTGTTAAAAATTAAGCCATTAACTCATCACCGGACTTCTCATAATCAAAGACCTGACAAATAGTCAAGGCAGGCCAGTTCATCCCGAGGAAGCTGCAAACTAGATCCCTTGACTATTTCATCACAAACATCTCTTAACCAACCCAAGTCAGGGTTTTTGCTGAGTTATCTACATTTCCCAAATCAATTACAAAATTTACACTGAATCCATGGAAAATTAGTATTCAAAAAACATTCAGTTCCTCGAAAAGTAACTTTCTTTTACAGGTAATTATCTTGTTGCTAAAATTTAATTTCCAAAATCCAATATTTAAAATATAACATTCAAACTATTTCTACAAGACCTTCGTTCAATTTATAAAAAATCTTACGTGCAAATTCTGATTCTTCAAACCAGTTCCCGAATATTCGAGAACTAACACGAAATTAGCTAAAAACAAATTAAAGTATTGAAATTTTATACGACTAACCGAAATTTAATAAGTGAATTGGGTACCTGAGGTTGGTTATGCTCCAAAATCTATAGTTTTGACAAAGTTCATATAATCTATTTTGAAAATATCCCTGGTGTAAATTAGTAAGTAGTGGCTTGGGTTTAGTAATCAAAAAAGGATGGGCTCGCGCACATGAGAGGGCTAAGGAATTGGATTAAGACAAACTTGGTTCTTGGATTTTTGGTCAAAAAAACTTTAGTACGTGCCCACTGTTTCCCAACCCGTTAACGTTCTTTTTCTTGTATATATACTGCTTCGAATCTTTTTTTTGTTACTTTTTTGGGTTTGCCGAACTATAAATGGGCGATGAAAAAATAGTCCGAATTTTACTTTAAAAAAAATCGCCATCAAAAATCCGCCAATGAAGCGGGCAAGTACGGCACTTCACCATGCACTGCTTTTTTGTCGTCTAACCATACTACTTATTCTCCTCTATTAACAGTCTATTTTTCTATCTTCTGTAAATTGTTAATTGGGCAATTCACAAAGACAAGTCCACAGCTTTCTTCTGCGAGTACACGCAATTGAAATTGAAGGTTTTGCTGTTGAATCCTGGAGGGTGAACGCTAAGAAGCTCGTTTGTAGCGAAAGTTATAACTAGTGAGGGCGGATCACTTTTTAGGACAGTAACTTTGCTACGCCTCGGTTTTCTTCTGGTTTCCAGCTAAGTTGTTCCGATTTTATTTGACAATTACTCTTGTTAATATAATATCTTGTTTAATCCTGATATTAAATAATTTTATATTAAATAATATTTTATAATCCATAAACTAATAGCCTCAACTCTAAATTTAAAAACAAATGATTTAAATTCTTATAAACAAACATAGTCATAATGTTTCAATATGAATTTTTTTTAAAAAAAATTACTAATTTATTTTATAAATATTATATTTATTTTATTTATTTAAATATTAATTATTATATGTTTGTTATTGACGATGCGACATAATTTTTCATACGTAATATCATGTGTTTTGTCGTCAGCAAAGAAATAAACGAACCAAATATTCATTGCCAAAATAAATCGCAACAAAATCTTATCATAATTTTGTCCCTTTTCTAATTTTTTCCGTTTTTCTGATTTTTGGAGCAATATCATGTGTTACATTATCAATAACTAATTCACACGTCAATTAAGTAATGTTAACTAATGACTGATTTGTAATATATTTTTTTAGTATAGTCATTTTTGTGTAACAAAAAAAAAATTCAGTAATCAAAATAAAAATTGTTCCTTAATACAGTAACCAAAACATTAATTAACGCTGCACGTAACAAGAACTCATCTGCCACATATTCAAGTGCATCACTTGACAACACTTAAACGTTAGTCTACTCAATACTTTTGTTAATTTTTTTTTTGATGGAATGTTAAGCAACAGCTAGTTCATAATATTTTTTTGAGTATAGTAATATTTTTATAACAAAAAAAAGTTCTGTAACCAGAATGAAAAATCGACTTCTACTACAGTAACCAAAATATCAATTAACCTGTTGTAGTACTTCTTATACTTGTGTTATTGTTACTTGTCACCTTACTATTTAATACTCCATTCGTTCCAAAATTAAAGATACAATTAAATTTTTGAGATAAAACGACATATTAAACTTCAAAATTTAGCATTTCTCATAAAAATTTAGAGAATGAAATAAATTTTGTGATTAATAGTTTTTATTATATATTATATAATTATAATAATTGTATTAGTTAAAATTAAATAAGTTCATATCAATTTAAATTTATTATGTCATTGTTTGACTTTAAAAAGTCAAATGTATATTTGATTTTGGAATGAACGGAGTAATCTTTAGTATTTGTAATGTATATTAAGTAGGATTTTTGATGGTGTTCTCTAATTTTTTTTATAATAAGTGTTCTCTGTTTCAAAAAATATAATTTATTTTCATATATAAAATTGATGTGATTTATGGAACTTCTTAAGATAATAAATATTATAGTTAGTGATACTATTTAAATAATTTATAATTTTAGAATTGTATCGTCAAAATTAAATTAGTTTGTTTAAATTTTGAATTTAAATATATCTTAAATTTATATTATAGATAATATTTGTTTGCAATGATTGATATTTTTATATGTAAAACTTATTTTTTTAATCAAATATTAATTTAATTAAAAGGTGCGTTACACTTGCGAAAATATAAAAAAATTACTGTGAAAGTGTCCGTTGCTTATAAAAAAGTTGTCAAAAGCCAACACCAGAGTGGGCCAGCGGCCAGCCAACCATGTCATCCCCCCTCTTGGCTAAGCTGCAAACAATCCTTGTACTATAACCCTCCTCCTCCTCCTCCTCCTCCTCTTTACGTGTTCTTGCTCAATGGCTCGTTTAATGTTTCTGGTACTCCTCTTGGCCATGGCCGGACATTCAAGTAAACCTCTCTCTCTCTCTCTCTCTCTAATTTCACTAATATATATTATTTTCCTCTCTTTTTTTCCATCTACTAAAACAAAACTTTTGCAACTCATTTTATTTTCTATATTTTGTCAATTACTGCCCTTTTCTACTTAACTTTTTTTGTTCACTTTAAAAAAAAGAAACTTTCTAATCTATATGCACTACATAACTTTTTTTCCCCACACCCCACACCCCACCCCCTCCCTCCCTTTTTTTTTTTTTTTTTTTTCTTGTATCTTTAACTGAAAATTGCTGAGATGTGATAGTAGTATTTCCTTTTCTTTAGTTGCACTAAAGAATGCCAAACTGTGATTTTGTTTTTCTAAATTTTCTTCAAATCTCATGGTAATATTTTTGTAGACCCTTAATTAACCCTATATATTTCTAATTCACTTATATTCATTTTTGTTGCTGTTATGGTTTCTGAAAAATTAGTTTTCCTAAAAATATGGACTTCAAGATAAAAATTATATAAGATTTCATTTAGAAAAATTAAGCTTAATTGTGCATTGTCCCCTTATTTTATTTTTTTTCAGTTGGAATATATATATATATATATATATATATATATATATATATATATTTTATTTAGCATACCAATTACTAAAGACTAAAATGTAAATTGGTCCCTATGTTTGTGCTGATTTATGATATTTTTGTTCTTGAGTTTGATTAACTGGTAAATTCCTTGGTTAAGGTACAACTATTAGTGCAATGTGTACCTGTTACAATATTACAAGTAGTGCAATGTTTTCTTGTGTTTGTACTAATTTTGCTACGAGTTAGCAATTTGTTATAGGGAACTGATACTTCCGCAATATTTTTTGATATTTTCGCATGTGGAGCCCACCTTTTAATCATAGTTTGGTTAAAAAATAGATCCCACATGCGAAAATATCAAAAAGTGTTGCACGTGAAAATGTTGTGGAAGTATTAGTTTCCTTGTTATATTATAAAGTCATGTGCCATATCTCCACGTACCTATAAACTGTGCATTTTAGTCATTATTAAACATCCAAAAAAACCCTAAAATAAATCTCTTATATTAATGGACTGATCTAATCAACTTGATTGTTTTTTGTTTTTTTTTTCTCCCTACAAAAAAAAAAAGGTGGTACATCATGGTGTATTTGCAAGCAAGGGTTGAGTGAATCAGTGCTACAAAAGACACTGGACTATGCATGTGGAGCAGGGGCAGACTGCACCCTCATCCATGATAAAGGTGGTTGTTTCAACCCAAACACTGCAATTTTGCTGTCAATAGTTTTTTCCAGAGAAAAGGCCAAACCTCTGGCTCCTGTGATTTTGCTGGTGCTGCTGCTGTTACCACTTCTGACCCTAGTAAGCCCCCATTACCACATTCTTTTCCAAATGCTGTTTTTTTTTGGTTTGGCTTTTGTTAATTTACAAAATTCTTAAATTTAAATTTTGATGTGAATTTATTTAAATTTTCGATATAATCGTTTTGTATTTTTTAAGCAGTCTGTAATACTGGCCGTTGCATTAATCAAAGTCAAATAATTAATGTCAAATTTAAAATGAGATTTTTTTTGAATGGAGAGAGTAATATTTATTTATATACATGGGTAATTTAATTTCTTTAAAATATTTTTTTGTTACAGGTGTTTCTGGATGTGTTTACCCTTCTAGTGCCAGGTATTTTTTTTCTATGTGGTCCTTGTTTATTTTGTTTTCTATATATGGAATGAGTATAAGATTTTGCCAAAGTAACAAATATATTAATTGTCAGTTAGAAAGATTATTTGTGACAGAAATATGGGATAACGTGGCAGAATGATTATTAAAGAAATCAATTCAAAAGTTTTTTTTAATAAAAAAAATTAGATTAATATATTAAGGTACTTGTGAGTTTTGAGTACCAAAGAAGAGAGAATAAAATAGAGAAAATTCCTGTATTATTTTTAAATACAAGTACCAGTATTCAATTTAGAATACAATTAAGCCCATGATCTAAGGTCTAAAGCTGAACTTGAGATTCTTTTGTCTAATGGCCTTTTCTTCTTTCAAAGTGCTAATTTAATAGGGAAGGGATGGGTATCTCTGATATTGTTTAAAAGAAAATTTAGCTTTTTTTTTGTTATGTCTTATTAATTAAGGGTGTAAATAAATCGAGTCGAGTATTGAGTATTGAGTTGTTCAGATTTGACCACAAAATTTATCGAGTATAAAATAAAGTTTGATTTTGGCTTGTTTAGCTACCAAGTCGAGCGAATCAAGAAGTTTGAACTTTTCGAACAAAAATGATCCGAGTATTAATAGAAAATTGCAATTTGAGGAGATCGGAATAATTTATCGAACTTTAAAATTTGTTCATATTTTAATCATGTATATTTTGAGTCAAGCTCGAATCAAATTTTTAGTCCAGCGAGTACGAATCAAGTCCGAATTGTTTACTCATTTTACAGCTTTACTATTAATACATATATTTTGGTCTTATTTGACCATTAAATTATTGGCAAAAAAGGATATAAGGGACATCATATATTTAAAAAAACGACGTTGCTTTTATGTTGACTATAAAAGAATGTTAAAAAAAAATTAAATTAGTGTTATAAAGGAAGGGGGACAGTCTATGCAATAATGTATGTGAGGTTCTCTCATGTGGAGAGACCTATGATCACCTCAAATCCTACAATTAGATCTCTTCAGGTACTCCCTTAGGTGGCCCCTTCTCACTTTCAAACTCATTTAAAGAGTAATGAGAATATTTTTTTAAAAATGGGTAATGATATTATTGACGAAATTGTGCATTATAAGGTTGTATCATATGCATCTTAAATTGTACATTTGCGCTAAAAAGTATATTTTTGTGTCAGAAATATCATCACACAAATTTTTTATCATAAAGTTTCTAAGATTACCCTCCTAGCCTACTCCAAAATGCTGTTTTTTATGGATAAATTTGTACTAGTGTTAAAATAAGATTGAAAACCAAAAACAAAAAGAAAAAGTAGTTACTCCATCCGAGTCTTAATTCGTTTTAGGTTGTGCACAAGTATTAAGGAATTGATTATATAAAATATAATATTAATTGTCTATATTGTCCTTGTATTGAAAAACGAGAGTGATATTTATTGAATAGAAAATAGTGAGAGAATATATTTAATACTTAGGGTAATATCGGAAACTAAGTAATTATTGTTTACTTGAAATTTTCAAACGATAAATATTAAGAGATAAAAATATTTATAAGGAACGGAGTGAGTAGTTTGAAACATCTTGTAATGGAAAAAAGGATAATTAATTTGGGACAGAGTAATGTGAAAATGTATTGACAAAAAAGGGGTTTGAACTAATAATTTAGGAAATTGATATTTTCACAATACTTTTTGATATTTTCACATGAAAAATGTTTTTATTAATGTATAGCGACGATTTTCATGTAGAAATATTATTTTTTGTTGAAAATTTATCGATTTCCATAATTTATGGCAATGACATTGGGGTTCTTTTTGTCATTTTTGACTATTATTGTAATTGCATGATGATGTCTCTCTGACTGATTGCTCATTTATTGCTAGTATATTTGTACCAATACTACCTTTCCACTTTTTTTTTTTAAAAGATAATGTCATTATTATTATTTATATGATGGCATCCAAAGCCTATTTTACCTCGAGGTAAATTACTAGTAGTAATTGTCTCCTTCGTCTTCAAAAGATAACTAAAGTTCATAAATTTTTTAGAGAACTGATACTTATAGCATATTTTGATATTTTTACATGTGGAGCTTACTTTTTAACGAACCCAATATTAATATTTGGTTAAAAAATAGGCTCCACATACGGAAATATCAAAAAATATTGTGAGTATCATTTCCCAAAATTTATCCTCAAAAGTATGAGTTAACTCAACAAATCAATTACATCACAAGTGAGTGGTTCACAATAATTTTCTCTCTCCAAACTTAAAATCTAAGGATAGATTGGGAAGAAAATTTATATTCTCTCCTACTTTTTTGACTATTTTAATTTATGTAAAAATTATTCTTTTGTCATCCTTCTGAAGAAGGATGTAAAAGTAACTAAGGTCATAATTTAAGAGTAAAAAAATATAGTAACTAGGGTCATAATTTAAAAAATATGTAGTATCACTTTTTTTTTCTCACATTGATGCCCTCACTAGTGGTCAAAAGTTGTACTGCATTTTCTTGTCTACCAGTGGCACAAGTATTGATGTGGGTGGTGGTGAAGGCTGATTTATGGCCGTTGGATGGATCTCTATATCTTGAGATTTGAATCCAGGTTTGAGTTTCAGTTGTTTGTGCAGGGGCAATAATTATTGAGTTATTTAGGGTTGCTTCCAAACAGTACCTAGTGATTGTCACTGTTGCTTATGCAGTTTCATTTGAGGGGCATGATATTTTATGAAATTTTGATATTTTAACATGATTTTTTTAAGAATTTTTTTTTAAAAAAAATGTGTGTTTACATGTGAAATTAGTAACAAACACATGCATTGATGACTATTTTGATATGATATTGATATTTTTGCATGATAATTTGATATTTGCACACAACATTTTATGCTTTAAAAATAAGGAAATTGATATTTTCACCGGTAAAAGTGATAGTTTCACAAGTTCGCTCTCACCTGAATAGTAAATGGACCCTACACTCTTGTGAATAAGGAGCTTGTGGAAATATCAATTCTCTAAAAATAAATGTGTCACAACTCGTATGCAAAAATATCAAATTTTCATATTGAAATATTAATTTCCTTCATTTAATTTTTAAATTCTAAAAATACAGAAGTAATTAGAGATATGCCATTTTTAATCTTTTATGTTCTTAGAAGTCATTGCCTTTTGTGGGAGAGAGACATGTAGGAAAAGATTACTTAATTTTAATGGTATATCAATTTGAAATAATTGAATCTAAACATAAAAATTCTTCTGATTGTCCCATGGTATATCCCCACATAAGTAAACCCCATTTGGGAATATTGTTAGTGCTAAAATCATAATTATACTTGTAGAATTTTTTTATGGTTACATGGAATAGTTTCTTATATACAAATCCTTATGGTCTAGTTCCTGGCATACATGACAGAGAATACGTACACAATAAAAAATTGTACAAGTGCAATATATTACAGGCCAAGTGAGCTATAATTAAGATAACTATATTGGGGTTTAAATTCTTTTTAGTGCATTTGATGTCTTAGCTATAAATGAACCGAATCGAGCCGAGTATTGAGTTACTCAGATTTGGTTCACAAAATTATCGACTATAATATAAGATTTGATTGTGGTTCATTTAATTCTACCGAAATGAAAGCGATTTGAATAGAAAAACCGAGCGCTTTGAACTTTTTTTCAACAAATATGATCGTAGATCAATAGAAAATTACAATTTAAGGATGTTCGAATAATTTATCGAATTTTAAAATTTGCTCATATTTGAATCATTTATATTTCGAGTCAAGCTTGAATCAAACTTTTAGTCGAACGAGTACGAATCGAGCCCGAATTGTTGCTCATTTTACAACCTTAATTGTTAATTGTTGATTATTCTCTCAAACAACTATACTTTACATGTATGAAGTCTGTTTTATGTGAGATAAACTAATGTACTGGACAACTAGTGCATTGAAAACTATCCTTAATTAATTACTCATTGGTTCGAAAATGTCTCTAGCAAAATGATACTCCCTCTGTTCCTTAATATAGGTCGTTTTAGGGTTGTGCATAAATATTAAGGTAATGATTATATAGCATTAACTATAATATCAATTGTCTATATTGTCCTTGTATTGGAATAAGAGATTGTTATTTATTGGACAAAAAATAGTGAGAGAACCAAAGTTGCATTTAATACTTGGGATAATATTGGAAACTAAACAATTAATGCTTATTTGAAATTTTCAAACGACTTATATTAAGGAATAAAAACATTTCTCTAAAACGACTTATATTAAAGAAAGGAGGGAGTAGTGTGGATTTGAGCCTTGACAAGGGTGTACATGAACGGTTTGTTTCTTTTGTCTACTCCGAAAATTAAGATAAACGGTGATTACGTAAGCCCTTAATTTATAACACACAAAAATAGACTAGTTGGAGAAAGAACCTAGTAAAATGTGGTTGTTCTTTCGCTTGCTTTCTTGTTTTTTAAGTAGATCGTGATTTTTTTGACTAATTAAAAGGTTTTCATATTATACTAGCTGTGTTTTTGTCTGGTGACAAGGATGTTAATTTTGCCATTTAATTTTCTGAATCAAAAGACATTTCTAGTTTGATTAAAGTGATAGAACATATATTACTTCTGTACTAATTATATTTTGGTAATTGCTATGGCTCTTCTGGCACCAGCGCTACCCCGGTCACAACACCACCCAACACCAAAACACCAAATCCAACCACCACCACCACCACGCCGATGGGAGGTTCACCTTACATGACCACTCCATCCAACGGTGTTTTGGGAGGTGGTGTTTCAGGTCTAGGCCCATCAGGAGTCGGCATCAACAACGATGAGAGTCACGCTGGGATTATGCTTAAGCGGACTACTAGCACTTCCTCTTTATCAGCAATCCTTGCGTTTTCAGGGCTCGTGTTTTTCTGGGCTTAGAGAGGCTGAATGTGGCCCCGTGGGGTACTGGATTATGAATGTGCAAAGGAATACTACTACTAGTACTACTACTACTACTATTAATGTATTTCTAAAGAGAACCTTAGTATTGTTCTTTGTTTGTTTTTTCCTTGTTTATCCCATTTGGGAAAGAAGATGGCCTTTAGATTCATTTTTTGTTTGGTCCTGTTAAGAATGTAATTTTATTAACCAACACTTGAAATGGTAGTATTAATTTTGTTAATGGTCTAAATTCTTCCATTTCTCTTTGGTACCTCATGTATCCTCTTACATAGGGAACGAGGGAATTAAGAAGGGTTTATACTAATATATTCTATCTCATCTCTTACCATTTCAAATTAGTCAGCAACTCCCAATACAACTTCATCATGAAATTGTCTACATATAAATAATTTCCCTGTGTCTTTTGTAAAATTTATAAAATGAAAGAAAGATTCGGATTCGATTAAATCTTCATTTCTTCGGCTAAAAGTTCAAGCTCGACTCGAAATATAAATGAGTCAAATATGAGCACATTTTAAAGTTCGATAAATTACTCGAACCTTCTCAAATTGTAATTTTTTAATTATACTCAGATCATATTCGTTGAAAAAGTTCAAACTGTTCGGGATCGATTCGGAATCGCGCTCGACTCGGTAGCTAAATGAGTCTCAATCAAACTTTATTTTATACTCGATAAATTTTGTGAACCAAAATGAAAGAATTTCAATATTCTGATCGACTTTGGTTCGTTTACAATTTCTTAGTCTTTTGTATTCATTTTGCAGCCAATATAGTCTTTTTACTATTATGACTTAGAATTTATATGATGTTAGATGATTTGGGATATGTTGTTCAAAAGTCTCACTTTTATATCTACTGAGCTTAAATCAGATTAGCTTCAGAGCGGTTCTGAGATTTTGGTAGCCATGGCAAAAAATAAAAATGACTCGATCGACCCAAACAAAATATATATGAGAAATTCGATTACAATAAAATATATGTGAAGTTCGACTAAATAGTTTGACTATAACAAAATATATGATAATACATTCATTGAAAAATAATTCTTCTAGAATTCTTAGAACCAAAATCTTCAATCAAATGTTCAAAAATTGAGATCCCTCTGATCGGGAGCTTAGGGCGGTCGACCATCTTGCATGTGCTCAAGAACGACTTTAAGTAGCTTATGTTCAACTCAGCTGAATCAGGGGTCAATTATCAAAAAAGAAGAAGTAAAAGGGACAAAAAAATGTAATTCTGTTGGGCTGTAATTTTTTTTTTAATTTTTCACTTCACTTCTCTCACTACACCCACCATCGCCATATTTTATAATTATTATGTAATATTGTCATTATTATTATTTTATATTTTATTAGTCTTGAAATATAACTTACTTTTATTTGAATTAATTATTCAACGTGTTTTATATTATTACTCCAACCAAACATACTACTCCCTCCGTTTCTAAAAGATTGTCGTTTTAGAAAAAAAAAATTATTTCAAAAAGTTTGTTGTGACGCCTCCAAAATTAGGTATACATCACCCATCTTGAGTCATTGAGATACATGATACGTAATTCAAATATAACTTAATAATACAACTTGTCAGGTAGTATAATACGACAAAACATAAATCATGAGTTTGAATACAAATATTGTCTACTAGAGAGTATACAAACTCAAAAGGAGTCCTCATTACAATTATTATCACACTATTTCACGAATAGTGAGGACTACTAATGCACCATCTAGGACCATCACTCTGTTCCCGATTGAGTCCCCAAATTTCGTTCTCATTTCACGAAGAAACGGTGAAAAAAAAGGGTGAGCTTTCAACTAGTCCAGAAGAAATATTATGACTAAGATAATGCGAGAATAATTTATCGTTAGCCTTCAATGATGTTAAACCGATAAAATATAATAACTATCAAGTTTAATCAGCGAACGAAAGCAATCCATTAGAAGAGTCAAGTAGGGAATAAAATCTACTATCTTCTATGATTTAAAAGGTTTTTCATCATTTTTATCATTTGGGACTCACTTTTAATAAATAATCTACATCATCGAATCACCCTTCGCACTACTCTGACGAATGATATTCTTTAAGATCACGACCACGAATTATCCACGCCTTCTACGCTAAAGATAATCATGTTTTCATCAACCGATCCCCGAGCATGCCATAAAACAATTCATCTTTGCACTTATGGCAAAGAGAATCCATAGCCATAATCATACCAAAAGCGTCCCATCAATGCACTTTCTGCAACAACGAGGACTTTTTCCACATCATTTGTAACATTACGGTTATGATTATACCGAATAATCCTCAATCATAATCATACCAAGTCCATCTATACACTACAAAGTGCCACAAATGACTTTCAACAAAATATAAACATGAGGATGATGATACAATGATATAAGAATTCAATAAAACAAGTTCAAGAATTAATTTATCTAGAACCGATCCAAATTGTCAACATGATCTCGCTTTGTGAGTAAAAAAATTCAAGAATGCTCGAGAAAAATATTTTCATGAAAGATCTTTGGATGAAGCGCAAATATCGAGGATATTCCACTAATTTCATGGAGAAGTCAAAGTTTTAACTTAACCGAGGTATAATAAAGAATGGAATAACAAAAGAAATCACCACGCATGCGATGATAATAGCATACGCGCAGTTATTCCAACATAATAATAAATAATCGAATTAGGTCCGCAGAAACGCATGCGAGGCGATGTAAGACCCCAACTTTTAATGAATAAAATTGAATTTCCTCTATTTATTATTGTGAATAATAAAGTGTTAATTTCATATAATGCTTTGGTTATAGGTGAAATGTGCAAATTTTGCAAAATAAGCAAGTGGTAATAAAATATTCATTGTGTCGGGGAATATTCGTTTGGTCGTGGAATATTTTTTTTCCGTCGGGAATATTAAATGCACTGCAAGAACCATTTGTGGGCCCCATAACGGATAACTGTCGGATGAAGAAAACGACAAAGTTTGGGTTGTTATAAATAACGGCGTAGTTATTAACGTTAACACTGTTGGAATACCCGATGGTTAAAATACTGATGTCTGGCGTGGTTGCAGTAGTACGGTATTATTGCACAATATTGTTGAATTATTGATCATTACGTAAGAAGGCACTTCTCGATAATTATCACGATGAGTTCTTCGCTCAATATTTTATTTTATTGATTCAATAATTCTTTGCGTTGATATTTTATATTATTGTTGTTCAATAATTATCAACGCGTAAGATCTCCATTATCGGATCAATAATTCATATTATTTGAATAATATTATTAGATAGCATTATTGGCAATGTCTAGAAAATTACATCGATGAGAGGGTTTGTTCACCCAATTGCGTGCAAGATGAGGAGAAATCCTTATCGGAAAGCCCCTTTTTACGTGAGCAAATGCTGGTTGTCATAAATATGATTACGTAATATTATTTGTGAATAATTAATTATTGATTCATATGATAAGGAAATATTTATTTTATGTGGATATAAATGATGGATTTATTTATGTGGTTATTAATGAAGGAATTAATCTTTGAGATGTTTTATCGAGATTTTATCGGTTAGAAGTAATTAAAATCATCCGTTTGTGGATTTGGGTATTTTTCTGCTTGGAATTTGGAAAACTCAAAGCTACAAAAGTTGTAGAGAATTCGATTTAAATGGAATGGATATAAAATTAGTATTTTCCGATAAACTAGACTATTTTCTATGAATTATTAAAGTTTACGATTATTGTTTAAATGATAAAACATTTTGGAAAATTCTAGAATTGGTTGGTGAGAAATGTGCTCAATTGAATTTCAAATGTGGTGGGTGGAAATAATGTAATGTAAAGCCATCACCTGTAGCAGTTAGTCTTTTATGACGTTCTAAGCATTTTTCTATAAATAGGGTGCTTAGTTAAATTGAAAATCACACCGTAATTCATAAGTTTTATCTTTTCTCTCTCTATATTATCGAAATATTCTTGTGAGTATTTTGATACTTTGAGTGTTGCTTATACTGTGCAAGTTCCTTCAAAGACTATATCCAAAGATTCCAAACCCATAAGTATTATCTTTTAGAGGTAAGGGATGTTATTTTCTTCGTAAGTGATATTATTTCTTCAATATCATTATGCCGAAATATTGGTTGGAACTTTTTATCTAATTTGAAACTTTTCATGTCGGGGTTACTATTCATGAGTTACTATTCACGAGTTACTATTCATGAGTTACTATTCACGAGTACTATTCACGAAGTATGATGATTTTTCTTGTGAAATTTCTATCTTTTGGTGTCGGAGTTACTATTCACGTATACGATACTATTCACGTATACGGCACTATTCACCGAAAAATGAAATTTTATTCTTTTTATTCAAGGTGTCTATTATGGTTACTTTCTTTGATTGTATCCATGTTTTGATCTTTATTCTTAAATTTTGCTTCAAAATTGGTTATTATGAAGTATTATTGATATTGGATAAACTGTAATACGAATCTCTAATATTTGTTATTTTGTTTCACTGGATTCGTTCTTTTAAAATATTTTTCATCATTCTCAGTCCTAAATGATGATTTTACTGAATATCTTTGGCCTGTAGTGCAAAGATGAATGATTAACTGATGAATATCTTTGGCTTGTAGTGCAAAGATGAATGATTACCTAATGAATATCTTTGGCCCGTAGTGCAAAGATGAGTAGGTGTTGAGATGAACATGACCAACTGGTGATACAAATGAATATCTTTGGCCCGCAGTGCAAAGATGAATATTTGATTAAAGATGTATATTGATTGTTGTTACAGGGATAAAATATTGATGATGAACTTTTAAATCTTAGAAGATAGTAGAATTCTTTCTCTACTTGACTCTTCTAATGGATTGCTTATTCCGCTGCAGTTGTTGATCTAAAACTTGTTGTCTTTTATATTTTATCAGATTTTTCCCTGTTGAAGACTAATGATAATTTGTTTTATATTATTTTAATCATAATATTTTCTTACTGGGCTAGTTGAGCTCACCCTTTCTTTCATTGTTCTCTTTAGGAAATGAGAATATAGCTGGGACTAGTCGGGGAATGGATTGACGGTCCAGATGGTTGCATTAGTAGTCCTCACTATTATGTAAAATAATATCAATAATTATAATGAGGACCCTTTTGTTTTTATAACGCCTATTAGACAATAGTTGTATTTAAACTCACGATATATATGTGTTGTCGTTTTTGCACCGACAATTGTATTCTTGAAGTTGTATTTATTTTTGTACCATGTATTTGGCGACTTCGATTGGTTGGATGGAATGGACCTATTTTGGGGTCGCGAATAAGATATCCAACGAATAATAAATAATGGAACTAAATGCGGCGTAAAAAAGCACTAATAAATAATGGAATTCCCAGAACGAAAACGGAATGGACCTGTTTTAATAAAGGTCCAAATATAGGGTAGTCCATTATCTTTGGTTATTCAAGATATTCAAATCTGAAAGAAATAATATTCCTTACCTTAGAATAAAGTAAATAAAAAATAGGTCCATTCCATCCAACCCAAACGCACATGCCAAATATGAATACGAAAACATTCCAATACAACAATAAATAAACAACACATATTTTGTGAGTTTGATACCAATATATACCAAATGTAACTCGGACACCAACTTGTGTCACGGTCACCATGACACCTTACATTCAAGAAATTAGAATAAATAACTCAAACTAGGTCCAGCATTATCCTTGGTTGACCAAAGAAAGCAGAAGATTACTATCATATTCTTCCCAATGCGAGTCTTCTCTTGATTCATGTTATCTTTGAGTTGAGATCATTATAAATATACTCGAATGAGCAATAATAATAATAAAAGATAATGACAAAACACCCTTCGAAGTTGGGTTACGCGCCACTATTTAATTCGAAAAATAACTATTAAATGATGTATAAAATCTGAATAATAGAAGAATGTCACCCAGTATAGGGTAGATAGTTCGCGATGACAATAGTATAAAATCTATTGGTTATTCCTGTAATAGCAGAATAATAAAGAATGATAATTTTAAAACATCAAATATCATACATTAAATAAATCATCTTAATAAATTCATCTTCACACTACAAGCTTCTCATGAATCTCGAAAAGAAATAATATTCCTTACATGACGTCTTTTGCATTCTGAAAGAATATAATAATTATAACCGTGTTGATCGATTCTACCTTTGAAGTTAAAAATATTCGATTGTAAATTATGGTTAGATAAATTTTTCCAAAGATGCATAACAATAATGTCTCACTCTTTAAATAGAAAAGCAGAATTTAGAGTAGGTTATATGTTAGATGATAAAACTGTTAACACTTTTCTTTAATATTCAATAAATAAAAGTCTTCTCTCTCATATAGTTTTAATAAAATTCATATCCATATTTATAACACCTTAATCCAAATGTTATAATTCATCTTAGAAATCTCATTTATTAATATTACAAGTTTAAATTATTTACATTCCGAACTTATATACTAATTAATATCAATTCGCTTTAATCATCATAAAATGCAAATAATGAAAAACCAATCTCAAATGAACGAGCTTTATTTAGAAAATATGCCAAACTAATATTTAAGCAAACATTTATCATAAATTATACTTTTACAAATTAATACGGTAGAATTATATAGATGTACTCAAATAAAAATTTCTTCAATTTAGAGTTAATAATAGAACAGTATAAAAATCCATAAATCTAATCTATCATTATATAGATGTAAAAATAAAAATTTCATGATTGATTTACTTTAAATTTTTCCAGAATTTTTGAAGATCAGAAAATTTCGAAACTAAAAACATAATAACCACTTAAATCAGACTATCTCTTTTATCCTGCCATAATTTAACGGCTAACCCAACTTACCTATTTCAAAGTAGGAATAATATAGAGAAAACTTGGAGTTTACGGTGTGATTTTGATTCTAACCTTAAACCTGCTATTTATAGGAAAATCTTTAGAAAAAGCGAAAATTTAATAAAATATTAATATAATATATATTAAATTCTAAGCCCTCTGACCATCTGACCATCATTCATTTAAATCTCATGAGTTTTTAAATATCTTTTTTAACAAATAAAATATAATATATTGTCACTTTAAAAATTTTCTCCATCTATATCCACATAAAATAAATATTTTTCTCATCATAAAATCAATAATTAATTATTTATTCAAAATAATATTACATAATCCAATATTGACAGACCCTCTCCTTAGCTTTTCTAGACATTGCCAATAATGTTATCAATAATATTATTAGGATAATATGAATTATTGCTAAATGTTAGAAAAAAATCATGTCTGGTGATAATTATTGAAACAACAATAATATAAAATATCAATAATATTTTATTGATCAAGAATTAATTGTATGATTATTGAGTAATGCCTTCTTACGAAAAAAAAAATTATCAATGCTTACGTGAATAAAGATTTAAATTCTAGTAACTTCGTGAAATATTTTTGAATATTATACTCTATAGTTTCTCTACAGAGTTTCGGTGAATTAAGTGGATTTGATATAATGTTATAGTTAAAATATTAAAAGCAATATCTTTTAAATAAAATATAATATATTGTGTTTATGAATATATTATAAATTTATAAATTTTGTAAAAGTATGCAAGTTGTTGTATTATATTCGATTGGTGGGGGAATATTCGTATAACCAAGACAATCATTGTGGACCCCTTACAAATTATTATTGTCGATTGAGAAAACGCATAAAAAATATTTTTATTAAAAATAATCTATGAATTTTTACCGTTAATCTTGTTGAACTACTTTCGATAGTAAAAGAATATGTCTGGCGTCGTGTTTGCAAGTAGCACACCTGTATTGATTATTGATGCTTATGTGAGAAGTTAATCGGTTTTGCTTATTTTATAACCCCATTTACCTATTTTCAAAATAATCGGTGAAATTATTTAAAGGTGGGACCCACATGTGGGGCCTATATGTGTTGAAAAACTGATTTTAAAAATGGGGGTGGGAGGGAGTTACGTATAGGGGATGGAGTTAATATATAAGTATGTGATGTGTGTATATATATATATGTATATGTTGTGTGTGTGAGTGAGAAATGGTGGAAAAGTGATAGTATGAAAGTGATGGGTGTAAGATAGGTGTGTGTGTGTGATAGTGAAAGGTGTATGGTGTGTGTGTGTGTAAGAGTATAGTGAAAGTGATGATGTGTGGTGGGAAAATGAATATCAGTATGAATATATATATATATATATATATATATATATATATATATATATATAATGGGTATATATATATATGATGAAAGTGATTTTGGGGGGTGGGGATTGATGTTGGTTTTGGGGAGAAAAAAAATCAAGTGGTATATATATAATATTGATATATATTATTTAAAAACATGTGTTTATATATATATATATATATTGTATTTTATATTTTTGGTTTTTGTTTTTATAGAATGGATGATTGAATTGTGAACATCCAGTAAATCATGAAATTATTTCACCATGAGCAAAGTGCTCTTCCATTCTCTTATAAATAAGTTCATTCCTTCATTATTTCTTACTTAATTCAATTGAAACTCTAGAGAGAAAATTATAGAGAGAAAGAAGAAAAGTATTCTCGCTACTTCCCTACTCTTATATCCAGCTTTCTTTTACTTTGTGAGGGTGTTATTCTTTCTTAATCATGAAGAGAACTGTTGTTATTCCATTTCTTATTATTCTCGCTGGAATAACTTGTATCTGCTGATCTACCCTATACTTGGTGACATTCTTCTATTATTCCGCCTTTTTACTATTCTCATTGGAATATCCTGTTCAGGCATTTTACGCCGGACCGATTCCGCCTTTTATTATTCTCATTGGAATATCCCGTCTGCGCTTTTACGCCTGACTGGTTTCGCTCTTTATTATTATTCTGCATTGGAGTATCATGTATACATGCGTTTCTGCCGGACCGATTCCGGCCCTTATTAGTATTCTCGTTGAATAACATGCTATGCGCAAGTACCGCATGCATGGTGTTTTTTTCGTTGTTATTCCATTCTTTATTATTCATTGAAACATCCCGTCTTGGCATAATAATTTCGCTTTGACCGTTCCGTTATTTAGTATTCTCATTGGAATAACTCCGCTCATGCAAAGTACCGCATGCGTGGTGATTTCTTTGTTATTCCATTCTTTATTATACTCAATTGGTTAAAGTTTTGATTTCTATACTCCATGAAATTAGTGGAATATCCTCGATATTTAAGGCTTCATCCAAAGATCTTTTCATGGAAATATTTTTCTCGAGCATTCTTGAATTTTACTCTACAAAGCAAAGATCATGTTGACAATTTGGACATTATTAGTTCCCCGGATAAATTAATTCTTGAACTTGTTTTATCAATTCTTATATCATTGTCATCATCCTCATGTTTATATTATGTTGAAAGTCATCTGTGGCCTGTAGTGCATAGATGACTTGGTATGATTATGACCAGGGATTATTCGGTATAATCACGACCATAATATTACAAATGATGTGGAAAAAGTTCTCATTGTCCCGTAGTGCATTGATGGACAGTTTTTGGTATGATTATGGCTATGGATTCTCTTCGGCCAAGGGTGCAAAGATGAATTGTTTTATGGCATGATCAGGACCGTTGATGAAAACAAGATTATCTTTGGCCCGTAGAGCATGGATAATTCGTGGTCGTGATACTAAAGAATATCCTCGGCAGAAAAGTGCGAAATGATTTAATGATGTGGATTATTTATTAAGTTTGAGTCCCAAATGATAAAAATGATGAAAAATCTTTTAAATCATAGAAGATAGTAAATTTTATTTTCTACTTGACTCTTCTAATAGATTGCTTGTTCCGCTGCAGTTAAACTTGATGTTTATTATATTTTATCAGTTTAACCCCGTTAAAGGCTAAGGATAATTTATTCTGCATTATTTTAGTCATAATATTTCTTACTGGGCTAGTTGAGATCACCCTTTTTTTTACTGTTCTCTCCAGGAAATGAGAACGTAGCTGGGACGAGTCAGGAAACGGAGTGATGGTCCTAGATGTTTTGTAATACCCGAATATTTTTAATAAATAAATAACATTGTAAAGTTTTTGTTTAAATATTTTAATTGGGTTTTTCTTATGTTCGGGTCAAACATTGTATTTAATTTATGTGGACTACAACAATTAAAGAATTTCATTAATTTGGGTTTTAAAATTTATTTGGGCCTAATTTGTATTTGGGTAATTTTAAATCCTATTAAAATTAAAAGAGTTAATAAAATATATAAATAACTAAACCTACCCTTACCCTCATTATACAATCCAGAAAAGAAGAAGAGAGGCGGCGACGGCAGTAAGAATAGAAAGTAAAAAGGTATTGTAATATTGCTATGAATAATGAATTGCTTGGAATTTTCAATTTATCAAGATGTTTGTGTAATTATGTGTGTGTAGAGCCTAGTATGATTACATAGGGTTGCGGGTGATTGTGAAGCTTTCATATATTGCAAAGTCAAGTAAATGGTGTATTTTAAAGTATGCTTCTAATGTTAATATAATAATATTGAGTGAACTTTTCAAAGTTACTTTTCCACCAAATTTGACAATACTTGCTCTCTTTACATGTATACATATATGATTTACGGAATTTCAGTACCTTGATTTATATTATATAAAATGGTTGGTCATGAATTATTCATTTATTGATAACGAATGCATCACGTGGGCATTATATGTATGCAGTTAATTATTTTTTATTGTATAACATTTTGGTTAACAGGTTATGCAGAATGATTTTAAAATTTTAAAACATAAAACATACATGATCGATTAATATTTGTAACACCCCAGTCCCACATCGAAAGATAGGAAAAAATTTGTCTGCATATAAGGAATTAAGTAACTACCAATAGTACCTTCAAGTCATGACCTTTTGGGAGCCTGTGGTGGGCTAAGATGACCCAAGAAGATACTATTGGGCCAGTGGTTTGAGACCTTATTTTGATGGATTTGATTCGATTCGGACTTGGAATTTGGTCCGAGATTTATTCCGGACTCGGGATTTGACCCAGGTTGTTTCATATGGTATCAAAGCCGACTCTCGAAAGCTTCGCCCGGGTCATCCGATCGGGTTCTTGGGAGGTGGGGACACGAAGGTCGTGGTATTATCCACAATGGAGAGATGAAGGTCCGGGAGGTGGGGACACGAAGCAGTAGATATTATCCCACAATGGCTAGAGAGGCAAAGATCTTTGGGCTAGGTGTGTGATCTGGTTCGACGGGGACGTCAAAAATTTAAGTGGGGAGTTTGTAACACCCCAAATCCCACATCGAAAGATAGGGAAAAATTTGTCTCGCATATAAGGAATTAAGTAACTACCAATAAGTACCTTCAAGTCACGACCTTTTGGGAGCCTGGTAGGGCTAAGATGACCCAAGAAGATACTATTGGGCCGAAGGGTTCGAGGCCTTATTTTGATGGATTTGATTCGATTCGGACTTGGATTTGACCCGAGATTTATTCCTAACTCCTGGATTTGACAATTCGTTGTTTCATGTTTGCATTAGTAGTCCTCACTATTCGTGAAATAGTGTGATAATAATTGTAATGAGGACTCCTTTTGAGTTTGTATACGCTCTAGTAGACAATATTCGTATTCAAACTCACGAGCTATGTTTTGTCGATTGCACACTGACATCGTTATATATTAAAGATTGTATTTGTATTCTGTACCATGTATTTGACGACTCGAGATGGGTGATGTATACCTGTTTTGGGGGCGTCACATATATTCTATTTATAATCTAATAAAACGAATAACTTTATAAAAGATTTTACTATACAAACACTATACGAGATTAATTATGAAAATACTATGATATAATAGAATATAATATATTCTATTTATAGAATAACTTTATAAAAATATTCGCTTTTATTACATTAATAATACCAATAAAATAAAACCGAAAGACTTATCACGTAAGCATCAATAATCAATACCGTAGCTACTATGCAACCACGTGTATTCAGTGCATTTTACTACTGAGTAGTTCAACAAGATAATCTGTGAAAACTTCCGCCATTTTCATAAAATATTTTTGTCGTTTTCATTCCGTTCAATAATAATCCGTTCATGGTTCCACCAATGATTGTGTCGTTGCACGAATATTCCCTGATAAAACAAATATTTCCTGACCAATCAAATATAATATGACAACTTGCATACTTTGCAAAATTTATAAATACTACCCACAACTATAACATTATATCAAATCCACACCATAATATTCAAAAAAATATTTCAAGAAAATTAAATCTTTATTCATAAAATCTGGGGTCTCACATTTGTCGTTTATAACTTTCGAGAAGAATAATTTTTTTATTTTCCTATATTACCCCTACCTTATCTTATTGTCCCAAGAAATTCTCTTCCTTGTCTTAATAGTTTTCAATTTCCCATAGTGGGATAGTGATGTAATTTCAAACAAACTTGACTTGGTAAATGATACTTTCTTAATCCATGTTTCAAAACCTTAAACGACAATCTTTTAGGAACGGAGGTAGTATACATTTCTGTTTGCTATATTCAACTCAACTTTTAACATTCTTACCTTTGATAAGAATGGATCTCAAAATCTCATACACCCAAAATTTATAAATAATTTTTTTTACTCCAACATACGATACTATTAATTATCAAATAATTTTTTTTTATTTTAACATTAATTTAAAAAGAATATTTATTTAATCTATATTTTAAAATATATAAACTCTTATTACACAATTTTATTAAACACTACCTTAGCCGGCGAATACTTGAAAAAAGGACAAAGTCTCTGAGCATGAGAGGCCCATTGTCAGTTCTAGTGCGAGAGTAGATCCTCTGTCCCCAATTTTTCTGTCCCCTTGTGTCTCCCCACTTAAATTTTGACACTTAATCTCTTATTTAACACTAATTAATTCTAAAATTAAATAAAAGGACATGTATCAAAATTTAAGTGAGAGGACACAAAAGAACAAAAAAAATAGGGACATAAAATCTGCTCTCGTTCTGGCGCTCAACGTTTATATGTTTCTTTTTAGATTTTCCAAGTCCCTGTTTTACTTCTCTTCGGCTCATCCTTTCCCAAAAAAATAATAATTTATTTTTAATTATACTGTTTAATTTAGGTGTCCCAATAACATCCCAATTTTTTTTGTGTAAAGACACAAATAATATTTAATAGTTACGAAATTATAACAAGACTTTAAGTCGCAAAAGAATAATATTCATAACCAATAAACATTACAAGACAAACCATAACAAATGTCAAATGAGCTTAAACCACAGTTTAAAATATTTATTACAATTCCAAATAAACCAATGTATCACAGCCTAAACAAAATATCTAACCTATTGGATAAAAGGTAGCTCTCATCATATTCCTTAATCCCCCTCTGTTGGAAGGAAGACACAATATGAGCCAAATGCTAAAGTACATAAATAATGAATTGAAATAACTAACTCAATTAAATAAACTGAACTGAAACTAACAAAACTAACACAAAGAAATAGTAAGTTGAATCAAATGGTTGAGTGTTATTTCATATCGAACTCATGCAGAACAAAACTGAAATATACATTGTCACACAGACAAGTCAAATAATGTCACACGTGCAATCAATATAATGTCACACAGACAATCATGCATCAGAATGAGCAAAACTAAATGCATGCAAAATCGAGAAGCGTGTTTGACACAAACATCACCAATTCGCATAATATAACATAAAATTAGGGTTGATTCATACATATCCCACAATAAAATTATCATATGACTAACACTCATCGAAACACAAAACAGAAACGTCGTAAACTAATAAGAGAGGTCGTTTAGATCGAATCCTTCATCAATCGTCATCGGAGAAGGAGATCGGAGGTTCAAAGTATTGTACCATTGTTTTAGTAGAGAGATTCAATAATCACATTAAAATGATCACATCTGTTTTTTTACTGCGTATATATGCAATGTATAGGGAACACAGTTTGGTCTAATAAATTTCAACTTAAAAGTTATGTTTAGAATTTCAGTTTAAATTTCTACTCAACTTTAGTCTCTAAATGATTATATATTAAAAACAGTGTAGTAGTTCTCATTATTTTATAAATAGTGTGATAATAATTGTAATGAGGACTCCATTTAAGTTTGAATATTGTCTACGAGATAATACTCGTGTTAAAACTCTCAGCTTATGTTTTGTCGTATTTTACACGACAGTTGTATAATTAAGTTTGTATTTGAATTCTGCACAACAATAATATTCATTGAATTGATTATTAACCAATTTGTTAAAGAATTTTTTTTATAAATAATTTGTAAACAATAAAATTTGTTTAAGATAGTAAAAAAAAATGAATATAAAATATAAATTTTAATTGTATATGAGGGTAGATAGATAAAAATAACATTCATTACTATTTTTTATTGATTCAGCCACAAATTTTTTATCTGAATGTATCATTCAGAGTTTAAAAATTATAAAATAAACAGTATAAATATTTATATTAACGGGATAAGATATTTGAGGACATGACAATTAATATTATTTGGAGAAATATGCCATTAATATCTATTGTGTAGTGTTCATACGTTTTAATTAAGGTGCTTGATATTGTCACAACAAAAATGATACTGCAAAAGCAAATTTGTATTTAGCGGAAATTTTATAATTGTATTAGTGACACTTTAAACGATATTTATAGCTGCGACAACATCATTTTTAAGATTTTTTGTTGTGTTAATATCAACTCCATTCTCAATCATCAAAATTTAATAATTAAATTAAATGTATTCTTTTTAACTTCATGAATCTGATATTTGCAACCCAATTTTCAAGTTCTTGGTTTTATGCTTGTGAGCATATGTTGTATTAAGATTTTTGTTGTCATTAATTAAATTGGAAACCTATGGTCCTAGCCGTTGATCTTCTGATTATCTGTATTTTTACACCAAAAGATCTAGGGTTTTGTTCTACACCCTTGGATCATTTATCTTGTACACTATAAATTGAAGATTTAGGGATTTTAGTTTTCATTCTGCCTCTCCTACTTTCTTAGTACTTCATCAAAAACCCTTCATCTTGATTCACTACACCACAAATATTTTTTTTTTGTACATATATTATATATCATCATATCCATAGTACCATACATCTTTTTTAATTATTTTTATTATATTTACAAATTATTTATTTGTAAGATCTAATAATCTTATTTAAGATGCATGTATCAAATTAATTAAATAGATCAAGGAAGGAAGAAGGAATTATTATCAATGAATTTCTTCTTTGATTTCAGTAGATTTAGTAAGTATACATATTTACATGGTTTTACTTGTATGATGATGCATCATGCATGTGTTCATTTTTCTTTAAATTCATAAATTGTGTTTACCAAAATTAAATTGTTTCATCCACAAAAGTTGTGTATATGTTTTAGTTATTTTTTATTATTATAAACTAGCCTTTTTAGGCAAAATAATTCATTTTGGCAGTAATTAATTATGGTGTACTGTTAAATATTAATTTTTATGCACGTATAACTTTCGCATGCAGATCTGATCGTTGTTCATGACATAATATTAGTTCAGCTATATATTTATTTTATTAAATAGTTATATATATATATATATATATATATATTTATTTATGTCCTTCGATAATTGCATTATTATTTATTTATTATTTTATTGAATTTGTAGTCAGGGGACAAAGTTGATATTATCCTTGCTGATGTCCATTTACCTGATTTGGACGTGTTTCAAGTTGTTGCACTTAATAGGAACATGAACGTCCCAACAATATGTGAGTGCTATTTACTATTTAGTCCAACGAGTTTAAGTAGGATATTTTTATTTTTTATGTAAGAAGTAAATCATTTAATTTTATCAATTTATGTAAAAATATCGCTTAATAAACAAATATAATTTTATAAGATTTGTATTTATTTACACGAGTTTACATGTAAATATAATTTTAATAAACAAATATAATCATGTAAATTATTTACACGAGTTTCTCTCACATAAAAGTAGGACCCATTCATATTTTATGTGAGAAATCATGTAAAAATATCAGTTTCCTTTAATTATTATGCATTAATTATTCATATACTAACTTCTTCTATATGTTATGTTATGACTTGAAGGGCACCAAGAATTCTTACAACATGTTGCCAATGAAAGCAATGGGGGAACTGAAGAAATGATCAAGAAATGCCAATGGAGACCAATTCTCAACTAGAAAATAGTAGTGCATTTTTCTTTTTCTTTTTTCCAGATATGGAGGTGGGACCTGCCCACTATTCACGTATCATGCAAAAATATCAGTTCCCTAACATAAATTGTAATAGTACAGGTTCTAAAATTTAAAGCGATAATAATAGTAATAAAAAAAATCCTACATGGTGTTCCATGAATTAACAAAAATATTTATGTAGCTCAATAATATTATGCATTTCCAAAATGTTCTATAGACTAATCATGTCTTGTTAACCTATTTCCATTTTTTTTATTATTATTTTTTGTTTTGTTTTGTTTAGTGTTCACTTAGTTCCAAGAGATGGTTTTAGTTTTATGGTTTCAAAATAGTAATTATTAATTTTAAGTTTTAAAATAGTTTTTGACATAATTCAAATTAATTTTATAACCTTTTAAATTTGTAAGGCTTCAAAAGTTTTGAACTGAACTTCAGTGCCCATAAATTTAGGGAAGTCCTTGTTTTATCAAGCAAGCAAAGAAATAAATAAATGGAATCAAATGACCAAAATTATCATATAATATAAAATTATAAACCAAGCTAAATGCATGTATATTTTTTACAAAGTGAAAATTTTAGTTACTATCATAAAAAGTACAAGAATAATAATATGTTGTACAATTATAATTATGAAATAGAATATTAAATTGGGATATAATTAAATTTTGTTTGTTACTTTGCAGCATTTAGTATCACATCGTAATATATATAATATCCGAATAATTTAATTTGTATCTAAACAAACAAATTATTTTTCTAATTGACATTATCCCTTACGATTTACCCGAAAACACTATGCTAATAAAAACATGTTAAATATAAAAAAGAGTCCCGTTGTGTATTGTCATAAATTTAGGTCGAATTACAATCGAAAAATTTATCAATACATGTGAATAGTATAATTTATACGAGGGCCCCAGTTATTACACATTTTAAAAGTCCAATAATAATTTAGAAGGTGGTTGAATAGATTATTACTGTTAAAAAAATATATTAGGCCTTTTTGAATTTTTAGTAAATTGATTTGCAGTGTAAGAAATTAATAATCAGGATAGTAAAAATTCAATCACACAATGTACATATATTTATCTGGTTCACAACATACCGCTCGGGTATGTTGCTACGTCAAGTCTCACGCTAGCTCTCAAGGACTTGAGATCATATTACTCGCAGTAATAAAAATTTCTTCAATAGGCGGAGAAATTTTTACAAAATTTAAAGATTAACTTGCAACTATCCGCAACTAACTTATCTTGTACAACGACCTCCCAATTCTTTCCTCAAGTTTAGTTGTACATTTCCTTTGAATTTAGTTATATTCTAAAATCTGGTCTTGAAACAACAGATTTTTTCATCAACTCACAAGTACGTTAGAGACCTAACTCCTAACTGACCTCTCTCTGGTCTTGGTCAAATAATTTCTTGTCTTTCTTACAGATACATAAAATAAACTCTACTTTTTTCATTTTACAAATGATTTTGAGAGAAATATGTTTCTTAAATAAGAAGATACAAGTTAGTACAGATATAAAAGTTCAACTTACTTTTATATTTTGTGCTTCTCAAATAAACAAATAAGAGTTCAAGTTTATTTATAAAAAAGTGCTTCTGAATAAGTAAATAAAAATTTAATTCAGATTTATAAAGATCTTATTTTTCTGTATAAATAAAGAGTGTGTTTCTATGTTAAGCAGATTTAGTAAAACTCTTTTTATTTATTTAAAATAAAGAACGTGTTTATATATATATTTAAACAGATTAAGCTTTGAGTTCATGTATAAATACTTTAAATAACTTATATATAATGCAACAAGTATTTTATGAATGAATAAGATTGTGTGCAAAAATACTTGTGATGATCATAGTTTATCAAGTATAACAATTTAATCAATAAAATTTGATATAACAAATAAATTTGTTTCACTCAAATATATATATTATATTTGATCTATGTTATAAAAATTTAGCCACTTAGAATTTCAAAGATTGTTCAGATAATATTTCTTTTAAAGTAATAACTAAATTTGGCTCAGATTCTAAGTACTAACCAAATTTTGGTTTTCAAATCGATATTTATATAAATATTTTAATAGATCACTTAGAACTTCAAACACCATTCGAATAATATACGTGTTAAAAATATTTCCAAATATCGATATCTAAAATTGATCTATTTTATGATATTTATATAAATAAATTATATCAATAAAGGAACATTTAGAACTTCAAACAACGTTCTAATAATATTCTTATTAAAGAATATCTCTAAATATCGATATCTAAAACCGATCTTTTAATTGATAAGAATAGATGAAATACAGTCTATACATATATATATATATATATATATATATATAATTTATATTTTATATCTATAATTATAACAGTTATGAGGTAATGTAAATACAACAATTTAATAACATACCTTAAATGCTTGACTAATATTTATTTATTTTCTAAAGATTAGAACTATGAGTAGAAGATAAAAAAAAAATTCAGACAAAATTATGCAGGTTAGGAGATATAGTTTTTCTTTGATTTGTGAATTGGTAAATTAAAATGAAGTGAAAAGCTACTTATTTATAGAAGAGTTTTGAGTTGAGGGTAAACAAGTAATTTAAAAATTCATTTTGGATTTAATAGCTTGAATTACTTTGATGTAAACTGGAGAGCTCGAATGAAATGATAGCACACAGATTGAGAAACGAGAAATCGACAAACTTTTGTGAAAATCAAATTTTTGGCCGATAAATTTGATTTTTCCAGCCACATATGTCAGCTAACGCTCAGGAATTAAAAAAAAGGCTTTAGGCCTTTCTTAAACATATATATTGGGTGTGGGTCCTCACCCATGAGATAGAATTTAAGATAGAAAAAAATTAATTTTCTTTGTGAGCAAGTACGTGGGTTTACTTGATATTAATCAAATTAAAAATTGGTTTAATGAAAACAATATTGAATTGGAGATTCCATGAAAGGAATTCAAGTTAAAATTAAAAAGAATTTACTTGTTAGATTGGTTGGTGACCAAGACAAGGAAATATGATCCCTAATTTGATTAGGAGAATAAATTGTTTCTAATCCATAATAGGAATGGATTAGGAAGAGTATTTTAAATAAGGCTATGAAGGAGTCTTATTTGATAAATGAGATAAGCTTGGTAGTAAGAAGATACCAAAAGAATAAATTGAGAGAATTACAGTTTGTTGTTCGTGGGTATCCGCCATCATTATATTCGTTCAATTGAAAGCTTAAAGACTTTATTGCTTGGGGTGTTTTTGGGTGGTGAAATTAATTAGGGTTCTCAACCTAATTAAAGGTAAATTTGTACTATCTCAATTTATTATGTAACCTCAAGTTTTAGGGCATAAAATTTGAGAGGATTATTATAAGTCCATTATTAGTGATATAGTGAAGATTCGGAGTTTGATCCGTGATTTTTACATCTTAATTTTAGAGGGTTTTCCACGTAAATTTGGTGTTTTGCTTGTGGATGGTTATTTGTTATTTTTGTTTTCATAATTGGTTTTGTTGATTTCATATTTAATTTGATGAAAGACTAAAAGTAATTCCCGGATATAGATTATTTTTGGCGTGCATTTTCCCAACAGTGGTATCAGAGCTTGGTTATTTTTGTGGTTTTCTTATACGAATTAAATGGAGGATTGGACATCAAGTTGCATGATTAATCTCAAAGCTACAAATTATGCAATTTGGAAGCCAAGAATGGAGGATTTGCTTTATTTCAATGATTTGTACGAACCACTTGAGAACGATGGAGTTAAGCCCACAAACAAAATTAACGCGCAGTGGAACAAGATGAACATGAAGACTATTGGTTTGATAAGATCGTGGATTGATCAAAGTGCGTTTCATCATGTTGCTATGGAAACTAAAGCTTATAATCTCTGACAGAAATTGGAGTCCATGTATGAAAGGAAAATATCGCAAAATAAAGCTTTTTTGATTAGGAAGCTTGTGAATTCTAAATTCAAGGATGAAAACTCCGTTGCAGAACACTTGAGTGATTTTCAGAGTTTGATAAATCAGTTGAGTACGATGAAGATGGTAATTGACAATGAGATGCAGGCTTTCTTGTTGTTGAGCTTTTTGCCTAATAGCTGGGAGACGTTGGTTGTATCGTTGAGTAACTCCGCTCCTAATGGCAAGCTGACTATGGATACAGGCAAAGATCGTTTGTTTAATGAGGAATAGAGTTGAAGAGATACTATGGTGATTAGCGTTGAGTCACAAATTTTTGTCGCACAGAGTATGGGCAAAAATAAAGGGAGAAATTCTTCTGAAGATGACAAATCCAGGGGAAGGTCAAGAGATAGAAAAGAAGTAATTTGTTTTCACTGTCAAAAGTCGGGTCACATAAGACGAGAGTGTAGATTTTTAAAGAAGAAGCAGACGTCTAAGAAAAAAGATGAGGATAAAGATTCGATTGTGTATCTATCCGACGTTGATGTAGCTATTGTTTGTGATGATAAACCCAAGTGCCATATTAATGATTGGATTATTGATTCGGGTGCTTTGTTCCATGCTACTTTGCGTGCTGAAATCTTCACATCCTATAGTAGTGGTGATTTTGGCCATGTGCGGATGGGAAACGGAAGTGCATACAAGATTATATGCATTGGAGATATTTGTTTGGAAACTAACAGTGGTTGCAGGTTGATGCTGAGAGAAGTCAGACATGTTTTGGATATTCATTTTAATTTGATCTCTCCTGGTAAGCTTGATGAGAATGGTTATAAAAGTTACTTTGGTGAAGGTCAATGGAAGCTCACCAAAGGGTCTCTAGTGGTGACTAGAGGTAAGAAGGTAGACACTCTTTATACGATGCAGGCGCATGTAAGAGGTGTTGAAGACAGGGGAGTTAGGCAGAAAAAGATGTGGTACAAAGCCGTGCGAGATAGGAGAAAAGGCTTGCATGAGAACCACGAGAGAAAAACTCTTTACTTTAAATGGGTACCAAAAGTGAAGAAGGAAAGTTATAGCTCGCAGCCAGTGTACAAAGCGGTTGTGAATGAATTTGGTAAACAAAAATCTGTCAAGTTTGAGTTAGATCCTCCCATTGAGTAGAACCATGCCGATGAGACAAAGCCGGACATGATGATATTTGAAAATTTCAAGAAGCTTGAGTTTAACCAAGACTTCGTTGGAATTAACTCCAAGTAAGGAGTTGTGGTTGGTGATCTCTCCTCTCATGGGTTCGGAGGGGGAGATTGTTGGGTGTGGGTCCTCACCCATGAAATAGAATCCTAGATAGAAAAGAATTGATTTTCTTTGTGAGCAAGTAAATGAGTTTACTTGATATTAATCCAATTAGAAATTCGGTTAATGGAAACAATATTAGAATTGGAGATTCCATGAAAGGAATCTAAGTTGAAATTAAAAAGGATTTACTTGTTAGATTGGTTGGTGACCAAGATAAGGAAATGTGATCCCTAGTTTGATTAGGAGAATAAATTATTTCTAATCCATAATAGTAATGGATTAGGAAGAGTACTATAAATAAGGCTATGAGAGAGTCTTATTTGATACATGAGATAAGCTTGGTAGTAAGAAGATACCAAATGAATAAATTAAGAGAATTACAGTTTGTTTTTCGTGGGTTTCCGCCATCATTATATCCGTTCAATTGAAAGCTTGGAGACTTTATTGCTTGGGGTGTTTTTGGGTGGTGAAATTAATTAGGTTTCTCAACCTAATTAAAGGTAAATTTGTACTATCTCAATTTATTGTGTAACCTCAAGTTTTAGGGCATAAAACTTGAGAGGATTATTGTAAACCCATTATTAGTGATATAGTGGAGATTCGGAGTTTGACCCATGGTTTTTTCCTCTTAATTTTAGAGGGTTTTCCACGTAAATTTGGTGTCTTGATTGTGAAGCCCCCAAAATAGGTATACAACACCCATTCTGAGTCGCCAAATACATGGTACAAAAATCAAACTACAACTTCAATAATACAATTGTCGTGCAAAATACGACAACACATACTATGAGTTTAAATACAAATATTGTCTTCTAGACAATATCCACACTCAAATAAGTCCTTATTACAATTATTCATATTCATACACTATTTTACAGAAATAGTGAGGACTGCTAAAATATCTTTCTAGAACCATCACTTCATACCCCGACTAGATATGATCCTGCTATGTTCTCACCTCCTGAGAAGAAAAATGGAACAAAAAGGAAAAGGGTGAGCTCAAGTAGCCCAATAAAGAATATTATGACTAAGATAATATACAACAAATTATCATTAGTTTTCAACAGGAAAAAATCTGATAAAATATAATAGACAACAAGTTTTAGATCAACAATCGCAATGCGGTAAAATAAAGAATCCATTGTAAGAGTCAAGTAGAGAATGAGTTCTACTATCTTCTAAGATTTAAAAGTCCATCATCAATATTTTAACCTCAGTAACATCAATCAATATACATCTTTAATCAAATATTCATCTTTACACTAAGGTGCCAAAGATATTCATTTGTATCACCAATGTTGGTGTTTTATCTCAACACTGCTCATCTTTGCAATACGGGTCAAAGATATTCATCGCTTAATCATTCATCTTTGCACTACGTGCCAAAGATATTCAAGAATATCATCATTTAGGGTCGAGGATGATGAAAAATATTTTATAGAAAACGAATCCAAAGGAGATGTAAGGACAAATAATAGGGATTCGTATAACAGTTTATCCAAGATCAATAATACTTCATAATAACCAATCAGAAGCGTAATTAAAAAATAAAGATCAAAACATGGATACAATCAAAGATAATAACCATAATAGACATCTTGGACAAAAGGAAAATTTTATTTTTCGTTGAATAAAGTCAAATATCGTGAATAGTAATGTGACGCCCCCCAAAATTAGGTATACGCCACCCATCTTGGGTCACCACTTATACGGTACATAAATTCAAATACAACATAATAATACAACTGTCGTTGTTCAATACGACAACACATAAAACCGTGAGTTTGAATACAAATATTGTCTACTAGAGATTATACAAACTCAAAAGGAGTCCTTATTATAATTATTATTACACTATTTCACGTAATAGTGAGGACTACTAATGTTATCATCTCGTCCACACCCGCTCCTCGACTAGTCCCCTCGCTACGCTCTCATTTTCTCAAGAGAACAATAAAAGTAAAAGGGTGAGCTCAACTAGCCCAAGAGAAAATATTATGACTAAGATAATGCGTATATATTATCGTTAGCCTTCAACAAAGTTAAACCGATACAATATAACAACCATCAAGTTTAACTGCAGTGGAACAAGCAATCCATTAAATGAGTCAAGTAGAGAATAAAATCTACTATCTTTTATAATTTAGAAGGTTTTTCATCACTTTTATCGCTGGGACTCAGCTTAAAAATAATCCACATCATCGAATCACCCCTGCACTACGGCCAAGGATATTCTTTAGTATCACGACCACAATTATCCATGCACTACGGGCCAAGAATATTTGTGTATTCAATAATGGTCATGATCATGCCAACAACTGTCCATCAATGCTCTACGGGCCAATGAAGACTTTTTCCACATCATTTGTAACATTACGGTCATGATTACACCGAATAATCCCTGGTCATAATCATACCAAGTCCATCTATGCACTATAGGCCACATATGACTTTCAACAAAATATAAACATGAGGATGATGACAATGATATAAGAATTCAATAAAACGAGTTCAAGAATTAATTTATCCAGGAACTACTAACATCCAAATTGTCAACATGATACTGCTTTGTAGAGTAAAATTCAAGAATGCTCAGAAAAGTATTTCCAAGAAAAGATACTGGATGAAACGCAAATATCAAGGATATTCAACTAATTTCATGGAGTATAGAAGTCAAAACTTTAACCAACTGAGTATAATAAGGAATGGAATAACAAAAGAAATCACCAGGCATACGATAGATCAAGACAGCAAGTTATTCCAATGTAATAACAAATAACGGAATCAGTTCGCGTAAAACGCATGCATGTGATATTCTAACAAAATAATAAAGATTTAAATCGAGTCCCAGAAACGCATGCATAAGATATTCCAATGTAATAATAAAGATGTAATCAGTCCGACGTAAAACACACATGCATGTGATATTCTAACAGAATAATAAAGACGGAACCAGTCCCAAGTGTAGAACGCATGCATGTGATGTTCCAACATAATGATAAAGAATGGAACAACGTAAGAATTTCACCAAGTATAAGGTAGCAAGATATACAAAAGTTATTCCAATGTAATAATAAAGAATGGAATAACGGAAGTTCTCTTCAACTACAGGAATTGTTGGACATCGGGTTTCATTCGGCCCTAAGACATCTCCTCGGGGTGCCCTGCTTTATTCGTAAAAAGAAAGACGGAGTATGCGAATTTGTATTGACTATCGGAATTGAACCATGTCACCATCAAGAATAGGTATCCTCTACCTCGTATTGATGACTTGTTCGACCATTGCAAGGGCACAATTCTTTTCAAAAATCGATTTTCGCTCGGATATCATCACCAAGATTAAATCGAGGATATTCCAAAGACCGCCTTCGTAATCCCCAGACAAGCATTATGAATTCTTAGTCATGTCTTTCGGACTGACTAATGCTCCTAGCGGCTTTCATGGATATGATGAACCGGGTATTCAAGGAATATTTGGATCAGTTTGTTGTTGTCTTTATTGATGACATCCTCATATATTCTAAAAGTCGTGAAGATCATGAGCACCATTTGAAGCTAGTACTCCAAAGTCATCGTGAAAACAAACTATATGCCAAATTGAAGAAATGCGAGTTCGCTTGAGGAAGTAGCATTTCTTGGGCACGCAGTGTCAAAACACGGAGTATCCGTGGACCCGCCAAGATTGAAGCAATACAAAGTTGGGAGCAACCGAAGCTCAGAATCAAGTGACGAAGCTTCGGGTCTAGTCCGGTTATTATTCTGAGATTCGTGTAAGTGGTTTTCTAATCGCTACTCCATTAACTCGCCTAACTCCTAAGGATACAAAATTCGCTTTGGAGCGAAGATTATGCGAGAAGAGTTTCCAAGAGATTAAGATGAGACTTATTTCGCAGACTGTTTCTAACAATACCATCCGGTTCGGATGGATTTGTTATCTACAAATGATGTTTCGTGCAAAGGGTTAGGATGTGTTCTCATGCAACGTGGAAAAGTCATAGCCTATGCCTCATGACAACTTAAAGAATATGAGAGGAATTATCCTACTCATGATCTAGAGTCAAGCGCAATGCTTTTTGCGCTAAAGATATGGAGGCACTATCTATATAGGAAGAAAGTGGAGATATATTCGCACCATAAAAGCCTTAAATATTTCTTCACTCAAAAGAACTCAACACGCTGCAATGACGCCGCTCGAGCTATCGAAAGACTACGACCACACTATTCAATACCATCCTGGAAAAGCGAACGTGGTAGTGACGCGCTGAGTAGAAGATCATATGCAGGAATGAGTGCGATGATGTCAAGTATATGCATACGCCCAACTTTAATAGAAAAGTTAAGGTTGCCAGCCAATTTGTAACCCGAGTCGATGCGTATGAAGAAGAAAGTACAAGAAGGAGCTATTCCGAAAGCGAGAATCGATGAAGAAGGAATACTTCGAGTCCACTCTGCACTTTGTGGTCCCTAACGACTCGATTTGAAGTACAAGATTATGATGGAGGCACACAATACACCATTTTCAATCCATCTCGAAGTACTAAAATGTATCGTGATCTTCACATACATTTTTGGTGGAACAATATGAAGAGAGAGATTACAAAGTTTATCTCAATGTGTTTAACTTGTCAACGGTAAAGGCGTGAGCATCTAGTACCTAAGGGTCCGTTGCAACCACTTGAGATTCCGAAATGGAAGTGGGAACACATTACCATGGATTTTGTTACGGGTCTTCCTACTAAGCTTTCTCAAGGCATCAATGCTATTTGGGTTATTGTTGATAGATTAACCAAGTTCCGCTTATTTCTTTCCGATACGGGAGACTTATTCCTCGAACGCCTTGCTAGACATGACGTGAATAAGATTGTGAGGTCAGATGGCATGCCAAGATCCATAGTTTCGGATCGCGACCCAAGATTCACTTCAAAATTTTGGGGTTAGCTTTGCAAAAGCTATGGGCACGGATTTGCGATTTAGTTAGTTCGATACCATCCCCAAACCATCGGACAATCGTAGAGGACTATTCAAACTCTCAAGATCTATTAAGACTCGTGGTCCTGACTTCAAGGGTAGTTGGGATAAGTATTTACCATTGGTAGAATTCTCCTACAATAACAAAGTATCGTGCAAGTATAGGTGTGGCTCCATTCAAGCATTATATGGACGAAAATGTCGCTTCTCCAATATGTTGGGATGAGGTAGGTGAAGCAACATTGTTGGGACTCGAGTTAGTAATGACGATGACTCACCGAAAAGATCCAAATGATTCGACAACGATACAAATGGCACAAGATCGACAAAAGAGTTATGCGGATCTTCATCGAAAAAGACGGGAATTTAGTATAGGGGATCATGTATTGTTGCGAAGTTGCTCCATGGAAGGGAGTTACAAGATTTGGGAAGAGAGGAAAGCTCAATCCACGATTTATCGGTCCATTTCAAATTCTTGACCGAGTAGGAAATGTAGCTTATGACTTGCAAGCATCCGAGTATGTCTCGTGTTCATAATGTGTTTCACATATCCAGTATCAGTAAATATGTGAAAGACCCGAACCACGTTATAGAGTTAGAATTCCGATGAAATAGCCAAGACTTAACGTATGAGGAGGTACCGCCAAGATCTTGGATAGGAAGGAGCATGTCCCACGCCAAGAAAGATCATACCACAAGTTAAAGTTTTGTGGAGGAATCATGCTATGAGGAAATGACCGAATTGAAAAATGTAAATGAAAGCGAGGTATCCTCACCTTTTCAAACACTGTGCACGACGCTAATTTCGAGGACAAAATTTCATAAGGAGGGAGGTCAGAAGACCCTCAACTTATTATTAATGAAATTTAATTTTCTATTTATTATTTTGAAATAGTAAGGGTCGATTTGATTAATGTGGATAGTTATGGGTAAAATATGCAAATATTTCAAAATAAGCAAAGTGGTTATAAAATATTCATTGTTGTTTCGGGAATATTCGTTTGGTCGTGGAATATTCGTGATTTGACGACGCAGCATATGTGTGGGCCCATAACTGAAAGCGATTGATGAAGAAAACGACAAATATAAGTTGTTTAAAAATAACAAATAGTAGTCATATCAAGTATCACTATTAAATACTCCTGGTGGTTAACACACAAGAAGATTACTCAGTATTGCACCAATTATTGATTCTTACGTAAAGAAGGCACTACTCAATAATGGTTACGTGAATTACTTGATCAAGATTTTATTTTATTGATTTAATAATTGCCGTTGGTATTTTATATTCTTTGTTGTTTCAATAATTGTCATTACACAAGATTTTTCATTATCGGCAATAATTCATATTATCCGAATAATATTATTAGATAACATTATTGGCAATGTCTAGAAAGTTCATCTAAGGAGATGTTTGGTTACCTAATCATGCGCCAAAGAGGAGAAAATTTTTATTGAAAGCCCCCTTTTCCTGAACTACCGTCATCAATATCAGGATTCTCAGAATATTATTTGTGAATAATTAATTATTGATTCATATGATGAGAAAAATATTGATTTTATGTGGATATAGATGGAGAAAATTTTTAATGTGACAATTGTTGAAAATTGAAATTTTATCTTTTTCTCGATAAAATAATTCATTTAAATATATTATTATATTTTAATAATATAATAATGGTGATATTTTTACAACGAATGTGGGATATATGAGTATACGAGGAGGAAGAGTATTTTTGTTGCAATAAATGTTTAAAACATATTAAACATGTTCATTGGACCCCATTTATCGAATTGAAATTTGATTATACCGTAAAATCGTCTGCTTGTGGATTTCTTGTCCAATTCCTATTTGGAATTTGGAAAACTTTCTTCCGCAAAGTTGTAGAGAATTGAATTTCCTAAAAAAAGCCGCGAGATTCAATTTTTTCCGACAAAAGGGCTATTTATTGTGAATTATTGAAGTTCAAGTTCAAATAATTGATTTTTGAAAGTTTAAATTATTTTAAATTAGTAAAACGTTTTTTCTTACATTTTTCTAGAAGGTGGCATGTGCTTATTGAGTCAAATCAGATTTTAAGAGTGGCGAGGGAATTTTGATATATATAATAATATTAAATTAAATTTTCGCTTTTGTGTTCTAAGCAATTTCCTATAAATAGGTGCTTAGGTTAGAATTGAAAATTACACCGTAAATCGATGTTTTCTCTCTATATTATCGAGCGTTTATTCTTGTGAGTATTTTGAGTATACTTTGAGTATTGCTATACTTCAAGTTCAAGTCATGTATTTTATATCCGTGTTTCAACTAAGAACTCGCTTTTGTGAGGTAAAGGATATTATTTTTTTCAGAATGATATTATTTCTTCAATATCATTATGTTCAAATATTGATCTGAAGTTTTTTTATCAAATTTGGAACTTTTGTGCTCTGAGTTACTATTCACGATACTTGGCACTATTCACGATACTGATCTTATTCACTTAATACTCAAGACTATTTATCTAAAAATGAAAAATTTTCTTTTCGTCAAAATATCTATTCTCGATACTAGCTTTGATTGTATCCATGTTTTGATCAATATTAAATTTTACACCACTATAATTATTTTTGAGGTATTTTTGGACACGGATAAAAACAAAGTACGAATCCTTAATCCTTAATCCTCGCCATTTTGTTTCAATCGATTCGCTTTTTTAAAAATATTTTCATCATCCTCATTTTAAATGATGATATTATTGAATATCTTTGGACCAGAGTGCAAAGATGAATGATTTTCAAGAATATCTTCGCCCGTAGTGCAAAAGATGAATGTGTGTTTAGATGAATACGACTAATCGATGAATATCTTCGGCTCAGAGTGCAAAGATGAATATTTGATTCCGTATATATATTGATTGATATTACAGGGATAAAAGATAGGCGATGAACTTTTAAATTCATACATAGAAGATAGTAGTTTGCATTCTCTACTTAACTCTTCTAATGAATTATTATTTCCATCGCGAATATCGATTTAAAACTTGTTGTCTATTAGATTTTTTCCTCGTTGAAGACTACCGATAATTTGTTGTATATTATCTTAGTCATAATATTCTTTATCGGGCTAATTGAGCTCACCCTTTTCCTTTTTGTTCCATTTTTCTCGTGAGACGAGAATATAAGCGAGTACGAAGCCTGGGTATGGAATGAAAGTTCTAGAGAGAGTTGTTTAGTAGTCCTCACCATTTTGTAAAATAATGTATCAATAAATGTGATGAGAATTTATCTGAGTATAGATATTGCTCTAGAAGATATTTGTATACAAACTCACAGCTTTATTGTTGTAATAATAAAGTTGTAGTTGTTTCGCATACTATGTATTTGTTAGGTTTGTAATATTTAAGAACGCAATCAAATTGCATAAAAGTGCTAAACGTGTAAAATCGTAGTTTAAAAATTTACAAACCATATACCCGGATCACCCTTTTGTGCACAATTATTAATTAAACAAAAGATAAAGAATAAAATCATACCTTGAAGATCGAGCTTCATCGTGCACAAGTTCACCTCCAAATCCTTTCGCGTTCAATCTTGAATCCAACGGTTTGGTTCCTTCCTTTGATCAACGTTAGCCACCCAAATGTTTGGCCTCTAGAGGTGATCCACCAAGAAAGAAGAAAATTCAAGAAGATGGGTGGTCGGGCTAAACCCTAGTTTTTCTATCTCTATGAAAAAGGGCGACGACTCCAACTATTGGAATTATTACGTGTGTTGTAAAAGTCAACAACCACACCACCCATAATAAGACTCTCTTCTTTATAGATGTGGGCAACCCACCTTAACAATTAAGGATTTGGGATTTATTTAATTAATTAAATTCTTTTAATTAATTAAGCTCCTAATCTTATTAGGATAATTAATTAAACTCCTTTAACTAATTTTCCTTCCTAATCCAATTAGGAATAAATGAGAGTACTTATATTAAATTAATTCCTAAACTCTTTAGAAATTAAAATAATAATAATTGTAATAATATTAATAAGACTCTCTTATTAATTTATATTTAATATTTCTAAAATATTAAATAATAATATTAAGCTATTTAATTTATTCTATCACCATAGATTAAATTAAATATACATAACATATTATTACGATTATGCCATTAACTTCTTAAATAATTATTCTTCCTTTTATGGTGTGACCTTTTAGGTTCTCCATATTAAATCCAAGCAGAATAAATCAATTAGAATAATTCTAATCTTATTTAAATAAATAAATTAAACAATTAATTTATTTAAATAAATAATATTTATTCTACAATAGGATAAGCCTCCAAATGATCAACGACTTTCCGTATAATATAGATTTCAACATTAATCATTAAAGAACCTTTGAGTAAATAGTTACCGTGACAATTCAATCCTTCCACCATACAATGTCCCAATTAAATATAATACATGAAATTACTGTCAAGTCTTATTTTATTTAATTATATGTATTTCAATCCTTAAATGCACAACTCCAAATAATGCAAATTAGAAACTCCTTTCTAATTTCATTCTCGCCGCCAAGGACTACTGGGTTGTCATTTATCGAATCACATAGACATTTCTCTTCTTTATTAGAAGTGGTAGATTCTTTATCGATCATACATTATCTCCACGTATAACTTATTATACCCAAGCATACCTTTTGATATACCCTAAGGGTCTTAAGGAATAAGTCAAAGTATAACTCATCATACACAAGATACTATGATGATCTCAAGTCCAAGGATTACTAGACTACTATCACTACAGAATTCCTATCGACGCATAAGTAAAACTCCATTAGGTATTCCTTAGCGAGCCACGCTCAAAGGAACTTATTCTCTAATAAGCACCTACATACTTGCTTTTAGTGTCTCCACACAAATGATCATGAGATCAATCATCCTCATCCAACGAGCAAGCAACGTATGTACCAATCTACCCTGATTCACTAATCCCCAATTTAGTAATCCAATGATTGAGAACTATTTTAGTTTTAAGCTTTTCTAAGAATTTAGATCTCATTAGAATGATCATCATCATTATTCTAAAAGCATTGCTTAAAACAATGGGTTTATCACATATTATAAAACAAAGATCATGTAGATAATTAAAAGCCTTTAATAAATTAATACTTTTTTAGTAATAAATGAATAAGATTGTTACAAAGTATATGCTTTATCATCAAACATGATCGGCTTGTGTGCATATTACTTTCAATCTCCCACTGCACTAAAGCCAATCGCCATCAGATCTTATACTCTTCTTCTAAGTGACGATTATCCTGGCCATTGGATAAGCTTTAGTTAATGGATATGTAATGTTGTTCTTGAGAGTCCACCATCTCTATAGTGATTTCCCATTTTCAATGATTCTTATAATCAAATGAAAGTGCCACAACACATGTTTAGATTCAAGATTAGACTTAGAACTATTCCTAGTTCTCAGAATGAACTTTTTAATCCAAACAATCAACTCATGCTTCATTTATAGCTATTTACTTTGTCTTTATCACTAAACCAAAGAACTCTTTCTCGTTTGGAACCTTTCCAATTCATCGCACTAATCGCTCAAGATAACGCTTTTACCTTAAAGTGGATTTTTTTCGCTATCTTGGTCCGTCTCAAAAACTTGAGTCTGCTAAGCCCTCTAGTTTTAATTTAGACCCACCATGAATATGATCACATCCTTAGTGCTTTAAGCACTTTAAAATGTTTTTCACCGACTCATAGTGAACTTCTCCATAATACGACCGATCAACATCGTGTCTCGTATATTTCATTGCATACATGATTGTCACTCATGCGATCTCTTCTTTTAATAGTTTCATGGGACTATTAAGAGAGATACACCCATGGCTCATCAACATGAAACATCTCTTGAGCTTGCCATGCTAAACGACTTTAGCATCAAATGAATATACGCCTCGGGTTAAGTCGAGCATCCTCTTAAATCTATCTATATAGATTTATATCCCCAATTAAGATACTCTTCCAAATCATTCATGGAGGAATGTTTAGACAACTTTATCTTTACCGATTGTAGCATTGGTATGTCATTCCTTATCCGTAGTATATCAACATATAAGACTAGGAATGTCACGATGCTCCAATCGACCCTTTGTACACACTAGGTTCATTCTTATTTTTTGATAAAATCAAACTCTTTTGATTGCCTCATCAAAACGAATGTTCCATATTTGAGAAACTTGCTTCAATCCATTTCTCCGAAAGTGTCTATAACACTTACCTCATCAGATGTAATCGGATCATCATCTTCTATGATGTGTACCTCATCATCATCATCTATGATGAATCCATACCTCCTGTGTATCTTCTTGAGACTATTCCGTAATTACGATTCATTTGTGGTATAATAGTCTATCTACGTGTTCCTCTTATTTGATTTATAGTGTTTTGTGGTTCTTGAACTCTTCAAGATCTATTATCCTCCCACTAGCCCTTCAATAATAAACACATTTATCTTAGAAAGCGTGTTTCATGTACAAACACCTTTTGCTAAGTAGGATTATAGAACATATACCCTAAACTTACTTTAGATGTCCCACAAATTGTACTTGTCAAATCTTGTCCCAAGTGTAAGACCTTCAAATTTTTAAATAAAAAGGAATTTCCTTTATTTATTATTTTGAAATAAGTAAGGGTTGATTTGATTAATGTGGATAGTAAAGGGTTAAATACGCAAATATTTCAAAATAAGCAAGTGGTTATAAAATATTCATTTTCATTTGGAATATTCGTTTGGTCGTGAATATTCAGATCATTTCAGAATATTCGTTTGGTCGTAGAATATTCAATCGCTTTGTCGAATATTCGTATGATACGATGCCTAATGGCAAAGTGGGCCCATAACGAAAAAGCGATTGGATGAGGAAAAACGACAAAGTTTGGGTGGTTATAAATAATCTGCCAGTAGTTGTTACCAAGTAAGACTGTGAGTTATTACCATTAAGACCATTTGAATACCCGCTGGTTAAAATACGATGAATACGCGTGGTTCGCACAAAGATGCATTACCAGATTACACAAAGATTGTTGAATTATTGATTAAATGCACGTAAGATGGCACTACTCAATAATTTTCACAAGAGTTATCGCTCAATATTTTATTTTATTGATTCAATAATTCACGCGTTGATATTTTATATTATTGTTGTTCAATAATTGTCACCGCATGATTATTTCTCATTATCGATCAATAATTCATATTATTTGAATAATATTATTAGATAACATTATTGGCAATGTCTAGAAAGTTCTGCCTAAGGAGAGGTTTGGTCACCTAATTGCGGCGCCAAGAAGGAGAGATCCTTATCGGAAAGCCCCCTTTCCTCAGAACAAATTTCGGTCATTATAAATGTGATTCGTAATATTATTTGTGAATAATTAATTATTGATTTATATGATAAGAAAATATTTATAAATGATGGATTTATTTGTTTATGTGGTTATAATTGAATGATTTAATGTTGAGGTGTTTTATCGGTAATTTTAGTCGGAATGGAGGTATTAAAAATCAAATCGTGTATTTTTACGATATATTATGTGAGTTATAATTTTAATCCGAATCGTTGGATCGTTGTAATTTTTGGATATATTATACATACATAAGTTGAGTATATGTCCACAAATTTTGAACCGTTAAAAATGAACGAATGATTTTTATGAATTTTAAGAGGTGACTGATTCGGAAATTAGGTTTATAATTGATTTTGGTGGAAAATTCTAGAATTGAGTGGACCCCACTTGTGGTTGGTGAAAAAAATGTGCTGAATTTTATTTCAAATGTGGTGGGTGGCAATAGTAGCGAGGTTAAGCCATCAGTGCTTGAGTCAAGTCTCCTTCTGCAATAACATTTTCCTATAAATAGAGGGCTAAGTTAGAATTGAAAATCACACCAGAAACAAAGTTTTCTCTCTTTCTCTCTCTATATTATTGAGCGTATTTTGTGAGTATTTAGATACTTTGAGAGTTCTTTGTCAAGATAAGTTTTATTCAAGATCACTCCTAGACCTTTCCTTCCAAGCAATCGATTCTTTGAGGTAAGGGATGTTATTTTCTTCTCAAATGATATTAATTCTTCAATATCATTAT